>MCJB01004769.1:22330-128062 GCA_002018475.1 Nicotiana obtusifolia
GGGGGGGGGGGGGGGGGGTGCTGACGGGTAAAAATGAGATTAGGGTTTGGGTGAGGTTAATTAAAAGGGGGGAGATAGTTTATGGGCCGTTAATCTTTGAGATTAACGGCCAAGATTAAAAGAAAGGGGGGGCCGGGTCCTTGAGAGGGGTCGCAATCAGGTTTGTAAGGGGTCGTTTGGTTTGGGCTTCTGAGGCTTAATTAGGATGAGCTAAATATTTTGGGCCTTGATTTTGGTCCGAAACTAGCTCAAAATTGGGCTATAATTTAAATACACGCAATTCATTAAAAATAAATTATAAAAAATTACTAATGAATAATAAAATATTATTTATGCAGTAAAATTGTTGAAAATAATAGCTTACACATTATAAAAATATAAAAAATGCTATTTTAGTATAAACAATGTAAATAATTTAGTTAATTTTGTAATATAGGCTACTATTACAAAATTATATAAATAGCTCAAAAAATACAAATGTAATTACAAAAAATGAAGTAAAAATGCTATAAACCATATATCGTAAATAGTAAATTTGGATAATTAGGTCATCAGAAAATAACTTTAAGGAGTAATTAATAAATTTTTGAACAATTTTACTGCAAGAAAACCAATTTTAAAGCCTTATAAATTATGAAACATTATAGAAATTATTTATACGACTCTTGAAAATTGATGATGATACAAGAACGATATTTTTGAAAGTATATATGATATATATAAAATATGAGGGCAAAATTGGGTATCAACATCTGTTGCGGCGTGCAGCCCGACCCATATAATAATAATACATATAAAGCCAATGTGATCTGATGCGGTATGCAGCCCGATCCCATCAGTAACATATATAAAGCCCATAGGGCTTGCTGTGGCATGCAGTCCGATCCATATAATAATAATACATATAAAGCCAATATGACTTGCTGCAGCACGTAACTCGATCCCCTCAATACCACTCACAATCCGGCCCTCGGGTCTTAACTCAGTCATCAATCTCTCCAGTCTCTCAGACTCACAAATCTCATGCCAATCAGCCCAACAATGATAACATGATATGACAACACATGATATTAGAAACTGAAGTATGATATGTAAATGAATGAGTCTGACTGAGTATGTAATTGCGAATTAAGCAAATAACTCAATGGCAGAAATGACCTCAGTGGGTCCCAACAGGATAAACATATAGCCTAAACATGGTTTCTAATATGGATCACAACTCAATTACGCTAGCACGTAGAAATTTCATGGAAACAAATAAGATTAGGTAACTACACGGTATCACAGAGTCAACCGAGTCATAATTCACACGGTGCACGGCCATACGCCCGTCACCTAGCATGTGTGTTACCTCAACACTAAACACATAGCACGCATATTCAGGGGTTCATACCCTCAACACCAAGTTTAGTAGTGTTACTTACCTCGAACAAGCCATTAAATATCGAGCAAGATAAATAATACTCTGAAAATACCATCCCGCGTACCGACCTCTGAATGGCTCAAAACTAGACAAAACCTACTCAAGAACATCAAATAATGCCAAAGGAAACAAACTCAATCGATAAAGTCGAATCTTTAATCAAAAGACAAAGTCAACCAAAAAGTCAAACTCAAGCCCGCACTTCGGAACCTAACAAGACTCATAGAATTTGACAACCCATTAAATTACGAGTCCAACAATACTTGTTTCACTCAAATCCGACTCTAAATCGATGATCAAAACTCAAAAGTTCACGTTTTCAAATTTTAGACAAAAACCCTCAATTTCTCTTTTGAAATCGTCAACTAAATGCCAAAAACGAGGATAGAAAATATAATCAAAACCGAGTACAGAACACTTACCCTAATCAATATGGTCAAATCGCCTAAAAAATCATCTCAATCCGAGCTCCAAATCTTAAAATATGATAGAAGAACCAAAACCTCGAATTAAATAGAATCTGCCAAGGCATTTTCGCATCTGCGAAACAATAGCCTCTTTTGCGGCGTCAGTTTTGCGACCAAAAACCTTGTTTCTGCGGAATCCTTTAACCAGTCGACTACTCGCACCTGCGGACATTGTTCTGCAGGTGCGAATCCAAACACGCTTCTGCTCTCGATTTCAGTTATGCGTCCTAACACCACTGGTTCTGCGAAGCCGCAGTTGCGCCCCTATTTCCGCATCTGTGAAAACTCCAAGCCAGCCCCTTGCGAACATATTACCATTTCTGCGACCACCACATCTGCACAATACCAAACGAAGATGTGCAACACCAGTACCAGCTCCTCTTCAGCAATGCAACATGAGACAAAAATGATTCGAACCACGTCCGAAACTCACCCGAGCCCCTCGGGACCCCATCCAAATATACCAACAAGTTCCAAAACATAACACTGACCTACTCGAGGCTTCAAATCACGCATGAAAACATCACAACGACGAATTGCACCCCAAATCAAATATAATGAACTTTGAATCTTTCAACCTCCAAAACTGGTGCCGAAACATATCAAATCAACTCAAAATAAACTCAAATTTTGCACACAAGTCCCAAATGAAGTACCAAAGCTATTCAAATTCCCGGAACCACAATCCGAACCCGATATCATCAAGGTCAACTCTTGATCAAACTTATGAACATTTCAAACCTTCAAATTTCTAACTTTTGCCAATTAGCGCTGAAACCCTTCAGGAATATCAAGATGCAAATCTGGGCATACGTCTTAGTCCAAAATCACCATTCAACCTAACGGAATCATCAAGAATCTAATTCGGGATCAAATACTCAAAAGTTAAACTTTGTCAACTCTTCTAACTTAAAGCTTCAAACATGAGATTCATTCTTCCAAACTAATTCTAAAATACCTAAATACCAAAACCGACGATATACACAAGTGATAATACATCATACGAAGCTAATCAAAACTCCAAATAGCTGAACGGAATGCTAATGTTCAAAACTACCAGTGGGTCGTTACAATACTGCACAGGTTATTTTGTCTAGTTGGTGTCTTCACTTGTATCTAATCACTACTCCATCGAGGTTAGTCTTGGTACTTACTGGGTACCGATCGTGTTGTACTCATACTACACTTTTATACATTTTTGTGCAGGTACAAGTGTTGGAGACCTTGGACCCATGCTGTATTAGCTTCTTTGATCGCGAGGATTCGAGGTAGAGCTGCTCTATCGCAACAGTCCCTTGGAGTCCTTTAATTATTTTGAATTGTACTGTTAATCCGCTATCTGAACAGTATTGTATTTTGTTTTGAGATATTTCTATGTCTTTAGCTGGTGTTCATGACTTTGTATTACCTAGCCTTGGGTGGATTGTTGTGATTATTGTCGCATAGGCTTGTATCACCTTTTTTTTGGTATTTATACTAAAACCTGCTTTAAAATATCATGTTTAACTGGTATAACTGTTGTAAGTAATGGGGCTTACCTAGTCGTAGAGACCAGGTGCCATCCCGATACCGAAGGTTAAATTTTGGATCGTGACACCGATGCTTGGCATCATCGTGTTTATGCAGTGTCCTTCATTGTTGCTCTCACAGAAGTTGGTAATGAGCTTTATACTCAAAATTTATCCAATTATGTCTGGAGAGATAAATCCGTTATTTTAGAAAACTAGTTTCAGCATTTGATTTGTCGAATTGTATCAGTGAGAACTAAAGAAAATGTGTGTGTATGGGATCGCTGTTAATTGTATCATTGAGAACTAAATAAAGCATGCGGATGGGATTGCTGTTAAGCATGAGATGCTAATATGTATTGTGGTGTTACTATTAGTTTGGCCTAGCATACTAATGAGTTTTAATATTTGTACTATCGTTTAATTTTTCTGTGGATAATGTGCTCTTTGCATTTCTTTAATTTTCTTAAGTGGATAATTCTTTAATATATGTTAGGCTCTTTGCATTTCTTTTCTTCTGGTGGATTTAGTTTATATATGCTGAGATTTCTGTTTGGTAATTAGAAAGACTTCACTACTGTAAATAAACAATACAATATGAGACATGATATGATCTGTGGTTTGTGATATATGACGACAAGTTTTAGAACATAAATATAATCTTTCGCCCCCTTTTGAAAAAAGGGTAAATAAACAGAAGTTGGTCAGAAGATGCAGTAGTCATGTTGCTTAGTGCTAGTATATTGTATCAGTTTGAACAATCCCCTATTCTTTCAATCTATCCAAAGTTAAAGAGTTCCATTTGGCATGTTAGCAATAAGACAAACGCATATCTGCATACTTCCGTGTAGTCATGTTGAAGCAGATAATCCTCCACCATTATGTAGTTACATTTGGGGCATCGATGCTTGATAAAAGTGCTTAAGGCTGAACCTTCTAGTAGGGAGGCTAGCCATTCAAAGTAGGAATATGAAAGCATTAAGCTACATGTTCTTTGAAAATAGCAATAATAAAGTTTTAAAAGTCATTACAACAGAAATAGATCTGAAAATAGTGTCTTTAAAATACATATCAATCACCAAGAATATTGCTAACTTTAAAGTCATCACAAAAGAAATAGATCTAAAATCACACACTCCTTGTTCATCATTTTCTTGATTTCTTTGTTTATGAAGAGCAAGCAACTCTCTTCTTAAGGTTTCCCTTTTTCTCCTGTCTTGCTAGTCTGAGAAAGCACTTCCTGTAATTTTGATGGTGGAACGTATTTTCTTTGCCCCCTCGTGATGAGAGTGAGCTTGTACCTTCCCTAGAATACTTGCCAATTTCTGCTAAAATGAATGTCGAACTCTTTAATTTCTCTCTGGGTTGTGCCATTTGATGGTTAAGTTGATTGATTTGACATATATATTAAAGAGCATAAGCCAGCTAGTAAGCTTCAATATTTACCAGTTAATAATCAAAACAGATTCAATATTTACGACAAAGATAGAAAGAAAAAAATCTTTCCTAAAACAGAATAAATATTAAAAAATATAATCACTGTTTGTTTAGTCACAAACAGAGGAACTAGACTGCATGTCACGAATCAAATCAGGGAGCCGCGACAAGTATCCGGTGCCTTACTCAACTGAGTATCAATATATTGTATATTTCTTATCACATCATCATGGGTAATTGGGCCAGAAGGCCCGTCATGAGATAACTAGAATAAAATATAAGGGAATACTAGACATAGAATGACCCAACATGGTATACAAACTCATACATGTGACACACAGATCTCTACAACCGAAATGATCATTTGTACACTCAAAAATAGGCCGACAAGGCCATACAAGTATCCATATACATGACATATGTCTAAAAGTCTCTAAGAGTAAAAAAAACGTCATAAAGGCTGGGATAGGGCCTCGCCATACCAATTTATACATGTCCAAAACATACTGATTAAATAGGCAATCCTGGAGTAAGTAGAGTGCACCAACACCTTCCGCTGAGTTGATAGCTTATTAGGAGGACTGTCAACCTGTCTATTGGGACCGGCGGGCATGAAACGCAGTGTCCCTAGCCAAAAGGGACGTCAGTACAAATAAAGTACGGAGTATGTAAGGCATGAAAAGCAGTATATAAAAGATATGAAAGAAACATGGAGTAAAGAACTCAACCTGTAAGTTTAAATAGCTCTGTGAATTATAAAACATTAATAATGTCATGCATATGCATATAAATATCATATCATGCGTAGGTATATGCGTACATAATGGCATCAAGCCTCTGAGGGCATCCCATCGTATCATCTCGGCCTCTGTGCGCGAAATCATCAATGTATACCACCTTATCAGGTGGTGGTGAGTATATAACGCCATAACCTTTCCTCATACCCCATGTACATATAATATACGTATATATAACGCCATCGGATCATGGGTCAATGTACATGTATAAATGAATGCAATGCATAATGAAGTAAGTCAATAAGATCACTTGCAATGATAGAAGAACATTATGTCTTCGGATAAACTTTATCAACTTACATATTTTCTGAGACCCGTGAACAGACGATATAATACTAGGACACACGATGAATCAAGAACATAGGCAACCCTAGTACTTCTAAGAATAGAGTCACTTGTGAAAGTTGCGTGTTTCCTCATTTCATTGTATCATATGGATCATACCAAAAGGAAAGAAAGGATAGCCTTAACATACCTTATTGAAATCTGTCCATAACAATAGTAAACTCAGCTCATGACATTTTAATCTACAACAACGACAGTGAAGCTATTGTCAAATTAGGAATGGCTCTCTCATTTATATAATGAAAATAACTTAATCTGTAACAAAAAAAAGGGCAGCATTTCACCTAGTTTTACTGCTCCCTCAGGCCTACAATAGGTGAGACAACAACATAATACAATCAACAACTTAAAAATAACCTAACTACAATTCGGGACCTTAAATACAACAAAAACCTAATAACCAAGTTATTAATTATCCTAATATTGCAATGACGAGCGACCAGCCCACTACCCTATGGCCTCACATGACCAATGACAATAACTAACATAAGAATCCAATATCATATATGTACCTAAAGGCTGTGATGTCTCAGTTCAATTGTCCCCCAGAAGCGGAAACAAGTAAGGATACCTAGACTTCATGTCTTATTCAGCTTCCCAAGTCATCTCCTCCATATTCTTGCTTCTCCAAAGTACATTAACTGAAGCTACGTCCTTAGTTCTCAATCTCAGAACTTGTCTATCTAGTATAGCAATGGGAGCTTACTCATATGATAACTACTCCGTGACCTAAACATCATCAACTAAAATGACTCTAGAAGGATCTCCTATACATTTACGGAGTATAGACACATGAAAGACTAGATATACGGACCTCCAAGTTGGAAGGCAAGTCTAACTCATATGCTACCTGGCCTAATCTTCGTATGATCTTATAAGGTCCAATGTATCGAGGGCTAAGCTTTCCTTTCTTACCAAATCTCATACGTCTTTCATCGGTGATACCTTTAGGAATACCTGGCCGTCTACCTGAAACTCCAAGTCTCGTGGTCAATTATCTACCTAGGACTTTTGACGACTACAAGATTCTAATAGCCTTTCTCGTATAAGCATAATCTTCTCAACTGTCTGTTGTACCAACTCTGGTCCTACTAACTTAGTTTCCCCAACATTGAACCATCCGATAGGTAACTAACACTTCCGTTTGTGAAGAGCTTCGTATGGAGCCATCTGAATGCTGGAATGATAGCTATTACTATATGCAAACTCAATAAGTGGAAGATGATCATCCCAGCTACCCCTAAAGTCTATGACACAAGCCCGTAGCATATCCTCAAGTGACTGAATAGTACGCTCAGCCATACCGACTCTCTGGGTATGAAATATTGTAGTAAGACTTACTTGAGTCCATAATACGTTATGGAAGGACCTCCAGAAATTAGCTGTAAATTGAGCACCTTTATCTGCGATAATAGACATAGAGACACCATGAAGTCGTACCATCTCCATAATGTAAAGCCTCGCATAATCCTCTGCTGAATACGTAGTCCTAACAGGCAGAAAATGGGCTGATTAATATGTCCCACAGAGACCTCCTTAGTCGGTTTTTCCGCAACTTAAATCTGATTTTTCTCAAACTTCATATTTTATATCCAAATATCATATTTAGTCATATTATGACTTTAAAATCATCTAAACCATGATTAACAAGTCTCATATTTATTATAAGTCACATTGGGACGCACAGGGTGTAACAATCTCTCCTCCCCTCCCCAGAAACATTCATCCTTGAATGTTAAACCCCCAGAGATGTATAGAAATTTCTGCAAAGTCTCCTCTATAATAGTACTACTACCAACATGTCACGTAGATAACTCAACAATACAAAGCCACAGGGGCCACAATCATCAATAACACCATAGCCTCACACGACCAATGACAGTAACTAACATAAGAATCCAGTGTCGCATACGTACCTAAAGGATGTGATGTCTCAGTTTGATCGTTCCCTGGAAGTAGAAACAAGTGTGAATACCTAGACTTCATGTCTTCTTCAGCTTCCCAAGTCATCTCCTCCATATTCTTGTTTCTCCAAAGTAGTTTAGCTGAAGCTACATCCTTAGTTCTCAATCTCCGGAAATGTCTATCTAGTATAGCAATGGGAGCTTCCTCATATGATAACTGATCTGTGACCTGAACATCATCTAATAGAATGACTCTAGAAGGATCTCGGATACACTTACGGAGCATAGACACATGAAATACTACATCTACGGACTCTAAGTTTGAAGGCAAGTCTAACTCATATGCTACCTGGCCCACTTTTCGTATGATCTTATAAAGTCAAATGTACCGAGGGCTAAGCTTTCCTTTCTTACCGAATCTCATAACGCATTTCATCGGTGGTACCTTTAGGAATACCTAGTCATCTACCTGAAACTCCATGTCTCATCGTTGATTATCTGTATAGGACTTCAAATGACTCTAATCTTCTAATAGCCTTTCTCGTATAAGCTTAATATCTCAACTGTCTGTTGTACCAACTCTGGTCCTACTAACTTAGTTTCCCCAATATTGAACCATCTGATAGGTGACCAACACTTTCGTTTGTGAAGAGCTTCGTATGGAGCCATCTGAATGCTGGAATGATAGCTATTATTATATGCAAACTCAATAAGTGGAAGATGATCATCCCAACTACCCCTAAAGTCTATGACACAAGCCCGTAGCATATCCTCAAGTGGCTGAATAGTACGCTCAGCCTTACCGACTGTCTGGGTATGAAATGTTGTAGTAAGACTTACTTGAGTCCCCTATCCTTTTTGGAAGGACCTCCATAAATTAACTGTAAATTGAGCACCTTTATCCGAGACAATAGATATAGGGACACCATGAAGTCTTACCATTTCCCAAATGTAAAGCCTTGCATAATCCTCTACTGAATACGTAGTCCTGACAGGCAAAAAATAGGCTGATTTTAGAAGTCTATCAACAATCACCCATATAGAATCCAACTTACGCTGGGTACGAGGTAAGCCTATGATGAAATCTATATTAATTACTTCCCATTTCCAAGTCGGAATCTCTATAGCCTGCAATTATCCACGAGGTTTCTGATGCTCAATCTTAACCTGCTGACAACGGGCTTTGTCTCCCTAGTGGCACTCTCTTTTATTTTCTTAATACTTATACGGTACCTTTAACTACCCCAACTCTTATTTGAATATTTCTCAAGGATCATGACGTCATACTTGCAAGACTGAATTCACTATGTTGGGTTTCACTACATTTATCTTGCACGATTTGTTCATTTATCCGTATCCTCTTTTCTAGTCATAACTATACTCTTCCTGAATCAAGAACTAACAACTCGTTAGTCCATTCTCATGTCTATATTCCGTGTAATCTCTCTTGGTATTTTTTTTCCTTTGTCTTAACTTACCTGTCGCACTGGCTCCTTATGTATCCATTGTTCATTCGCACTTATTATCAATAACATCCTGGGCAGGAACCCGTACTGCCTTTCTCCTTTTTACCACATTCTTCCTTTACTATTCCATAGTTACCTAAACCACTTAACTCCGACTTAAAACCACATCACATCATCTTCCCCCCTCTCATAATTTTTTGCATCTTTTCACATCTTCACTGATTCTTACTCGCCTTGCGGTAACCCTTCTTTACCAAGCATAACGAAATTTCTTACTCACGAGGGTGACACCTAGAGTAACTAGCACACTTAGTCCCTTAAGCTTAACTCTGCTCACAGTACTCACTTTAGGAAAGCGTCTTCCTAAATGAACTTTAAAGGTCATTCTTTTGTTGTCCATTCTATTATTGCCGGAACACTATCTCTAAAATTCCTATGATGCCGACTATTAGAAAATCCTTGGGTCCCTAGTTCATGTTCAATTTATCTTGTTCACTAGCCCATGCTGATTTATATTACTCCGTGTCTAACTTTTCTGTTTGGTAATTATGTTGGAGTCACCAACTTATTCCTTAATGAGGATATGAGTACATGGATTATACCCTTTTATTGATTCAAGGCATGTAACCTCTTGTCCTTTCCTTCACTTGACTATAGACTCTGTAATCATGTCATATTTTGATTTACTGTTATCATCCATTTATGACATCTCACTCATAATGCTTCATTTACTCTCTTCTTATTCTCCTACTAATATTTTTTTCTATTACATTATTCTGAAAACTTCAACAAAACATTTTTTCAATTTTAGCTCCCCTTGTTTCATATTACTGGCTCCTCGGATCACCAAACATTCTCTTTTTCCTAGGGGTGTGAAGCATACAAAGTTAAATATTTATCCCTTCTAGGATTCCACTGCTTATCTTCTAAAATTTCTGAATATTATAGTACTCATATCTGACTGTACTGTTCTAGAGTTCACCATCTAGGTGTCTCACAAGGAGATATATTACCACATTTGCACTATCCTTCGGAAATGTTAGCTAATGATAACAATCCATCCACTATTTTGGGTTACTTTAACCCCAGCTGGATCCTAATATCTCATCCTTCTCTTAAACAATATATATTAGCTCCCATAGGGCATAACTAAGATGGGTGTGGGCAATTGTACATACCTCTATTACTGTTGAAGGTAACTCAAAATACTTATATTTCTCTAACTGAAATGTAAAAACTGATAATCTTCACTAATTGGGTGACTCGTACCCTTCTTCACCTTGCTTCTTTTACTTGTTGCAACTTATATCTACCTTCTGATTCTCTCGTTGATTTAAACCATATGGGTGGATAGAAATTAATGCCTTAATGCTCCTTATCAAGAAGCTTACACGTCTTAGTACACACAAAATCTATTGAAGACCTTACATTTACTCATGAGAAGCATGATGCAAAATCGAGTTCCTCTAACTCAACTCTTCTACAGCCACATTCAATCTCTTACCAATTGTCTTTGTTGATGTAGGTGTCATTGTATTACGAACATAGTAAAATTTAGGAGTTTGAATTCTTACAAATGAGCTCTACCACACGATCTAGAGTAAGAAGAAAGAGTGACATACCTAAATGCCCTTTAGCCTCCTGCTTATAAGAGTGGTGCACAACATTCCCACAAACAAGAATTTTCTAGACACGACTTGTACACTCTCTATGACAGAACTGCTCTGATACCACTTTGTCCATGACCCAAATTGGAGAGACGCGACGGGAACCGGTGCCTTACTCGACCAAGTACCAACGTAACGTATCATTCTTATTACACCATCATGGGTAATTGGGCCAGAAGGGCCGTCATGAGATAACTAGAATAAAACATAAGGGAATACTAGACATATAATGACCCAACATGGTATACAAACTCATACATGAGACATACGGGCCTGTACGACCAAAATGATCTTTGTACATTAAAAACATAGGCCGAGACAGGGCCCCGCCATACCAATATATACATTTCCAAAGCATACTGACAAAATAACAACCTCCGGAGCAAGTGGAGTGTACCAACACCTTCCGCTGAGCTGATAGCCTACTAAGAGGACAATCAACCTATCTATCGAGACATGCGGACATGAAACACAATGTACCCAGGTAAAATGGATGTTAGTACAAATAACGTACCGTGTATGTAAGGCATGAAAAGCAGTATATAAAAGACATAAAGAAAACATGGAGTAAAGAACTCAATCTGTTAGTCTGAATAGCTCAGTGAATCACGAAACATTTATAATGTCATGCATATGCGTATAAATGGCATATCATGCGTAGGTATATGCGTACATAACGTCATCAAGCCTCTGAGGGCATCCCATCATATCATCTCAGCCTCTATGGGCGAAATCATAAACATATACCAGCTGATCAGGTGGTGATGCATATATAACGCTGTAACCTTTACCTATATCCCATGTACATATAATATACGCTTATATAACGCCATCTGGTCATGGGTCAATGTACATGTATAAATGAATGCAATGCATAATGAAGTAAGTTTAATAAGATCACTCGGAATGTTAGAAAATCATTATGCCTTCGGATAAACTTTACCAACTTACGTATTTTCTAAGACCCATGAACAGACGATATAATAATAGGATAAATGGGGAATCAAGAACATAGGCAACCCTAGTGATTCTAAGAATAGAGTCACTTGTGAAAGTTGCGTGTTTGCTCGTTTCGTTGTTTCAAATAGATCATGCCAAAAGGAAAGAAATTATAGCCTTAAGATACCCCATAGAAGTTTGTCCAATGACAATGCTTAACTTAGCTCACTGCACTTTAATCTACAACAACGACAATGAAGCTATTGTCAAGTTACAAATGGCTCTCTCATTTATATAACGGAAGTAACTTAATTTGTAACAAAACAACGGGTAGCATTTTTCCTGATTTTACTGCTCCCTTAAGCCTACTATAGGAAAGACAACAACATAATACAATCAACAACTCAAAAATAACCTAACTACAATTCAGGACCTTTAATACAACAAAAACCCAATCAACAAGTTATCAATTAGCCTGAAATTGCAGCGACGAGCAACCAACCCACTACCCTACCACATGTGGAGTTTCTCCCCATCCTTTATCATTCCAAACTCCATTAATCAGCAAAACAAGAGGCCAACACGAGTGGATTACAAACAGTCCACTAAAGTTGAATAAATCAAACTCACGGCTTCCGATCATTGTCCCCTGAGTTCTAACTATTAGAAAATGAATTTATCAACCTTCCTTGATATTTAAAAGCTTAAATACAGAAAGTAGGCATTTTCTTAACTATGAAGTACCTTCCAAAACTCAACCTACAAAGAAAAAGAGAGGCGGTATAATGATACTTATGTCGTAGGGATCGTTCTAATATTATCACTTCTTGATTTCGTACCCAAGATGCTTTTCAAAAAACCTTGTGAAAAGCTTAAGAGTAAGTTTATGGGTGTTCTCTATTAGTGTTATGTTGAAACATAAAGAGAAAGACGACTTAAGACATAACTATATCAACTTTTGAAAAGTCAAAGAGGTGCTAGCTTGGAACACTGCATTGGCCCATCTTTAAATGCTTATATCATTTTATCCGGTCGTCGTATGAATGAATGGTTAAGAGTGTTGGAAAATAAATTCCAAGACCTTCAAATTAGTATATAGTATGTCCCAAAAAGACCTCATATAGCACATGAAATGTATTGCTCAAAAATCTTCATTACAAGGCAAATTCTTAGTCGGTCATTGGCCCATCTTTAAACGCTTATATCATTTTATCCGGACGTTGTATGAATGAATGGTTAAGAGTGTTGGAAAATAAATTCCAAGACCTTCAAATTAGTATATAGCATGTCCCAAAAATACCTCATATAGCACACGAAATGTATTGCTCAAAAATCTTCATTACAAGGTAAATTCTTAGTCGGTTTTTCGGCAACTTAAATCTGATTTGTCCCAAACTTGATATTATATATTAAAAAGAATCATATATAGTCATATTATGACTTGACACTCATTTGAATCATGATTAACAAGTCTCATATTCGTTATACGTCACCTTGGGACGCACAGGGTGAACACTGCATTGATGCTTGACTCTCACCAAAAATACGTGTAACCTGTTGTAAACAAAATATTTAGTGGTTTCAGTTTTAATACATTTAACCAACTCATCTGAAAAGAATAAAATAAAAAAGTTTATTTGCAGTACTTGCTTCTGTTACATTGCTTAGTTCGCTAGAAGGGCTTTCTCTTCCAAGTTGTTGTTGAACCTCTTCTTGGTAGCTGCGTATAATTGGACGTCTTCCACTATTATGACCTGTTTTTCCACATGTACCATAGTTCTTTTTTCCTTTTAGGAGCTTTTAACGAGTTATGCTCAAGATCTGATCTTTTGGAGATGTCTCATCGGGTCTTCTCTTTCTTAATTTTTTTCGGTTTACCAGGCGAAGTATTGTTAATGGATGGCAGTGCTGGTTCTGCTCCTATCTTAGGCCACTCTTTAAGAGCTATCAAATGGCAGGATTAAGGGTCCATAACTCTTCATATACTGCTCAGTTGTGTAGCATTCATGGACATACATTTTTGGCTCGTCCTTTTTAAGCCATATAGCCGCAATTGCATGATAACAAGGTATTCCAGTCAACTCCCATCTCCTACAAGAACATGTCATCTCCTTATGATCAACAAATAATAGTCTTAAGATAGAAGTTGTAACGATTCAGCCGGTCGTTTTGAGTGTATTAGCCCCGACCCCTTATTTATTGCCTTCTCTGTGTTATACTGTGGTTACGTGACTTGTCAGGAGATTTAGTTTTTGGTTTCGGAGTGATATGCGTCACATAGTTCCTAAATTGGAAGTTTAACTCGCAGGAGTTGACTGTAGTTTTACTTGTGTGAAGACGACTTTGGAGTGGAGTTTTGAGGGTTCTAATAGCTCTGTATGATAATTTTGGTCATAGGAGCGTGTCCGGATATTGATTTGGAGGTCCGTAGGTCGCTTCGACGTATATTGGCGAAAGTTGGAAAGATGGAAGATTTTGGAATATTTGACCGGGAGTGTACTTTTTGATATCGGGGTCGAATTTCGATTCCGAAAGTAGAAATAGGTCTGTAATTTCAATTAGGATATGTTTGCAAAATTTGGGGTTAATCGGAGTTGTTTTGGTATGAATCGGCGTCGTTTTGAAATTCGAAAGTTCATATCCGTGATTCTAGTGTTGTTTGATGTGATTTGACGCTTCGATCATGTTTTTATCATGTTTTAGGATTTGTTGGTATGTATTGTCAAGGTCCCTGCGGCCTGGGGTAAAGTTCGGACCATGTTCGGTGCATTTCGTGTCTTTGAGAATATAGCTCAAGTGCTGGTTTGTCAATTCTGCTTTTCTTCTATCCGTTCGTGAATTTGTTCCCGCATTCACGTAGAGTAGTCTGAGATTTGTTGGAAGATTACTCTTCGCGTTTGCGAAGGAGGCCACGCCTTCGCGAAGGGGAAGGACCTTGTGCACTGCGATCACAGATTTGAATCCACATTGGGGAAGAGCAAAGGCATCCTGGGTGCCTACGTTTGGTCTACGCCTTCACGTAAATGGGCTTCGCGATTGCGAAGCTTGTGAATCGTTTGCACCACGTTCGCGAGTGGATCCTCTTGTTCGCGTAAAAGGAAATCTGGGCAGTAGCATCTTTGTGCTTTGCGAACACGAGAAATTTTCTGCGTTCGCGAAAAAGTAATTAACGAGGCAGCAGACTTAAATTACAAATTGAGGGTTTTCTTCATATTTCATAATTTTGACTTAGAGAGCTCGGTTTAAGGCAAATTTTCGAGGGATTTTCAGACAGATTGTTGGAGTAATAGCTCTTACCACGTTTTTGATTAAATTCTGTTAATCTATCATTGATTTTATCATTTAATTAGGGATTTGGGTTGAAAATCTGGGGAAAGTTGGAGGAGTCTTCTTATGCCAAATTTTGGGGATTTGAACGAGATTTTGGTATCGAATTTGTGTAATTTTGGTATGGTTGGACTCGATATTAAATGGGTGTTCAATTTTTATAATCTTAGTCGGGTTCCAAGATGCGAGCACGAGTTGACTCTTTGGAGCGATTTTTCCAATTCTTGTAAAAATCATTATTTCATTATTTAAACTAGTTTCCTACAGTTATATTTATAGTATGAAATAGTTTTGGCTAGATTCCAGCCGTTCGGAGTTGGAAAATCGAAGGAAAGGCCTTCTAATTGATTGATTGAGCGTGGTTTGAGGTAAGTGACTTGCCTAACCTTGTGTGGGAAAAATTCTCCTTAGAATTTGGTACTGTGGCTATAATTTGTGATATGTGATGGCCGTGTACGCAAGGTGACGAGTGCGTACATGGGCTAAATGTCGAAATTCCGATTTTTGCTATGTAATTTCCTTTTCATGCCTTAATTGAGTTACTTTAGCACGGTATAGTCATCATGTTTAGCCTAGTTTCACATGTCTACTTGTCTTATCTCCTATTTGCAACTTGTATCACATGTTTAGTTGAATTACTTGCTTTTCTTGATTTTCCTATTCATTACTTAACTGTGGAACTCTTTACTTGAAATTGCTATCCTTGAAATATCTTGCTGTTACAATTTGGTGTTGAATTGCAAGGTCGTGGTTCTTTTGAGGCAAGATGTAAGTTGTGAAACATCATTTACTTAGTTCTTGTGTCTTGGATTTTATGTTATTGTTGATGTGATTGTTTGGTTATTTGCACGAGGTTTCTGTCGTGTGGTAGTTATTGTTGCACGAGGTTTCTGCCGTGTTGTTGTTATTGTTGCACGAGGTTTCTGTTGTGCTATTGTTATTGTTTGCACGAGATTTCTACCGTGCCGTTGTGATTACTTGTACGCACGCAACGGTATAAGGCCTGGGTGTCGAAACGCATGCGATGAGATAAGTAGGCTCGATATGCGTGGCTAGTATGGGAACTACTAGAAGTCATGCGGTGTGATAAGGTGGGCTAAAATGTGTGATGCTATTTTAGGAAAATGATTTTCAAAACAAATAAAAAGGCTCCCGCGGTGATATAAGAAATGACTGTGATTTGTTTCTATAATTTGGGACTACGAGGCGGTACCTCGTGAGTGTCCCTGTTGATCTTTTTTATTTGCTGTTTTGTTTGATTTTTATTTCCTTAACATGTAAAATTCTTGTTTTCCTTTCGTGTTGTATTAGCTTTTCCTTGATTCCGTGTTGTTATTTCCCGTAAATTCATTGTTGATCACTTCCCTTTCATTTTTATTATATCCTTATATCTTTTGTCTTGTTTCTTATTATCTCGACTAGACCTTGACCTGACCTCGTCACTGCTCTACCGAATTTAGGCTCTGCACTTATGGGGTACTGTTGTGTTATACTCATACTACGCCTCTACACATGTTTTGTGTCGATCCAGATATATCCTATCAGCCTCAGTATTAGTGCGTTGTGTTGCTGTTTGGAGACTTCAAGGTATACATGCCCGCGTCCGCAGGCCTCAGAGTCCCCTTCTACGTTGTTTTCCTTATTTCTTTATATTTTTGATAGACAGTGATGTATAAGATTGTTCGGCATTATATCTAGATCTTGTGACTTATATCCCACCGGGTTTTAGAAAATTATATGTATTGAGCTTATAGTCTATTGATGAAATTGTTAAAGTTTTGAAATTTTAAGTTTTTATTTGATTTTTTCCGCATATTGTTAGTCTTAACTTGTCTTAGAGACTAGGTACCGTCACGAAATCCTACAGAGGGGATTTGGGGTCGTGATAAGTTGGTATCAGAGCTCTAGGTTCATAAGTGTTAAGAGTCACAAGCAGGTTAGTAGAGTCTCGGGGACTGGTATGGAGACGTCTGTACTTATTTTCGGGAGGTTATGGAACTGTTAGGAAAAGCTTCACTTCTTTGATTTCTTATCGTGCGAAATCTTTGACTTCGGATTCTAAATTTCTTTCTTTCTATTCTGTCATGGATGGTGAGGACACATACAGCTGGATAAGATGACCAGACACTCGTGCCCCCTAATAGAGCCGCGAGAGATCGGGCTCGGTGTAGAGGCCGAGGACGCTCACGTGGTGCAGCTAGAGCACACGTCCGAGCTGCTATTGAGGAGACATCAGTAGCTCCGATTGGAGGGAAGGCGCCGGAGACGCCTGTTACTTCACCAGCTCTCCAGGAGACTCTAGCCTAGTTTCTGAGCATGTTCGGCACTTTGGCTCAGGCAGGGTTGACACCACTTGCTCCTGCCACATCTCAGGCCGGGGGAGGAGCATAGACTCCCGCCGTCTATACCCCAGAGCAGCGGGATCAGGTTGATCAGGTCCCAGAGGTCATACCAGTAGAGACGGTATCCCCAGTTCAGCCCGAGGTTAGGGTAGCAGTTTCTGAGGAGCAGCTCAGGCTCAAGAGGTACAAAAAGTACCACCCTCCTACTTTCAGTGGCTTGGCGTTAGAGGATGCCCAGGGTTTTCTTGAGGAGTGCCACCGTATCCTCCGTACTATGGGTATATAAGAGTCTAGTGGGGTTGCTTTCACTACGTCCAGCTTAGGGGAGCGACTTATTAGTGGTGGCAAGCGTATGAGTTGGGTAGTCCGGCCGGGGCAGCTTCACTCACTTGCACTCAGTTCTTAGATATATTCTTTGGGAGTATGTTCCCAGAGTCTCAGAGATGCATGGCGCGCAGAGTTTGAGCAGTTGCTCCAAGGTTGTATGACCCAATATGCGGTCTGGTTCAGTGATTTGGCTAGGCATGCACCAGCCTTGGTTGCAACTGTTAGAGAGAAGGCCCGTCGATTTATCGAAGGGCTCAACCCCAGTATCAGATTTAGCATGGCCCGAGAATTGGAGATGGACATCGCATACCAACGGGTAGTGGGAATTATTAGGAGATTGGAGGGTATATTGACTCGGGAGAGAGAGAGGAGAGGGTGACCAAGAGGTCTCGAGATTCAGGCACATACAGTGGTACCCGTGCCTCGGCTGCAGCTCGTCATGGTAGGGGCTATGTGAGTCGCCCTGTTCATTTAGCACTTCTAGCTTCCAAAGGTCTCCCGGCCACTCCTAGGCCCCAAGCTCCCTATTATGCACCGCCATTATCTAGTGCACCTCCTGGACGGTGTGCTTTCAGCGGTTAGTCCAGCCGATCAGGCCCGAGCCAACCGCATCCTCAGAGAGCTTGTTTTGAGAGTGGTGGCACTCGTCATATTGTAAGGGATTGCCCCAGACTCAGTAGGGTTGAACCTCCATAGACTAGTCAGGAGCCACATATTCCACCGGGCCCTCCGGCTTCTCAGTCCATGGTCGTCGCACCAGTTGCCACCCCACCTGCACAACCAGCTAGATGGGGAGATCGAGTAGGTAGAGGTCACCCTAGGACGGAGGCAGTTGCGTCCGACTTTGTCATCACAGGTATTGTTCCAATCTGTCATAGAGATGCATCAGTCTTATTTGATCCAGGCTCCACTTATTTATATGTGTCATGTTATTTTGCTCCATATCTGGGCATATGCCGTGATTCATTGAGTTCTCCTATCTATGTGTCTACACCTGTGGGGGATTATATTATTGTTGACTATGTGTATCAGTCGTGTTTAGCTGTTCTTGGTGGTTTTAAGACCAGAGTTGATTTATTGTTTCTCAGTATGGTAGACTTTAATGTTATTTTGGGCATGGACTGGTTGTCGCCCTATCATGCTATCCTTTATTTTCATGCTAAGACGGTGACGTTGGCTATGCTAGGTCTATCGCGGTTAGAGTAGAGGGGTACTTTAGATTATGTTTCTAGCAGGGTTATTTCATTTCTAAAGGCTCAGCGGATGGTTGAGAAGGGGTGTGACGCATATATGGCATATGTGATAGATGTCGGTGTTGATACTCCTACCATGGAGTCAGTTCTGGTAGTGAGGGATTATCTAGATGTATTTCTAGCGGATCATCCGGGCATGCCGCCCGATAGGGATGTAGATTTTGGCATTGATTTGTTACCGGGCACTCAACCCATTTCTATTCCACCCTATCGTATGGCGCTAGTAGAGTTGACTAAGTTAAAGGAACAGTTGCAGGAGTTGCTTGACAAGGGCTTCATTCGGCCCGGTATGTCGCCTTGGGGTGCTCCAGTCTTATTTGTAAAGAAAAAGGATAGTTCTATGCCTATGTGTATTGATTATCGCCAATTGAAAAAGGTTACAGTGAAGAACAGGTATCCATTGCCACGTATTGACGACCTATTTGATCAGCTATAGGGTGCCAGAGTGTTCTCTAAGATCAATTTGCATTCAGGCTATCATTAGTTGAAGATTCGGGAGCCAGATATCCCGAAGACTGCCTTCAGGACTCGGTATGGACATTACGAGTTCTTTGTGATGTCTTTTGGGCTGACCAACGCCCCAGTAGCATTCATACACTTGATAAACAGTGTATTGCAGCCCTACTCGACTCATTCGTCATTTTGTTTATTGATGACATTAGGTGTACTCAGGAGACAGGAGGATCATGAGCAGCACCTGAGAACTATGCTTTAGATCTTAAGAGAAAAGAAGTTATATGCAAAAAATATTAAGTGCGAATTCTGGCTAGATTCAGTGGAATTTTTTGGTCATGTAGTATCGAGTGAGGGGATCAAGGTAGATCTAATGAAGATTGATGTAGTGAAGAGTTGGCCCAGACCATCCTTAGCTGTGGAGATCCGGAGTTTTCTTGGTTTAGTGGGGTACTACCGTCGATTTATAAAGGGTTTCTTGTCTATTGTAGCACCTATGACCAGGCTGACCCAAAGGGTGCTCCGTTCTGGTGAACCGAAAAGTGAGGAGAGCTTTCAAAGCCCAAGACTACTTTGACTACAGCCCCTGTGTTTGTATTGCTTACAGGTTCGGGATCTTATGCTATGTATCATGATACGTCGCGCATTGGTCTCGGCATGGTGTTGATGCAGAACGGTAGGGAGATTACCTACGCGTCTAGACAGCTGAAGGTACATGAGAAGAACTATCATGTCCACGACCTCGAGTAAGCAGCTATCATTCATGCCTTGAAGATCTGGTGGCACTATTTGTACGGTGTCCCTTGTAAGGTCTACACCGACCATCGGAGTCTACAACATATATTCAAACAAAAGGATCTTAACTTGCGGCAACAAAGGTGGTTAGAGTTGCTCAAGGACTATAATATCACTATTCTATATCATCACGGGAAGGCCAATGTGGTGGCCGATGCCTTAAGTTGCAACACGGAGAGTTTTGGCAGCTTAGCATATCTGCCGCTAGCTGAGAGGCCATTGGTCTTGGATATTTAGGCCTTGGCCGACCAGTTTGTTAGATTGGATTTTTTGAAGCTGAGTCGAGTTTTGGCTTGTGTGGTTTCTCAATCTTCTCTTTATGATCGTATCAGAGCGCGTCAATATGATGACCCCCATCTGCTTGTCCTCAAGGATGCGGTTCAGCTCGGCGATGCCAAGGAGGTCACTATTAGAGATGACGGTGTATTACGGATGCATGGCAGGCTATGTGTGCCCAATGTAGATGGCTTGCATGAGTTGATTCTTTAGGAGGCTCACAGTTTACGGTACTCCATTCATCCAGGTGCCCCGAAGATGTATCAGGACCTGAGGTAGCATTATTGGTGAAGGAGAATGAAAAAGGACAGTGGAGTATGTATCTCGGTGCTTAAATTGTCAGCATGTGAAGTACGAGCATTAGCGACCAGGTGGATTGCTTTAGAAGCTAGAGATACCAGAGTGTAAATGGGAGCGGATTACTGTGGATTTTGTTGTTGCACTCCCACAGACTCAGAGGATGTTCGATGCGGTTTGGGTGATTGAGGATAGATTGACCAAGTCGGCTTATTTCATTCCAGTGGTGACTAGTTACTCTTCGGAGCAGCTGGCTCAGGTTTACAATTGCGAGATTGTCAGGCTTAATGGCGTGCTGGTATCTATTATCTCTGACCGGGGTACGCAGTTTACATTGTGGTTCTGGAGAGCCATACAGCACAAGTTAGGTACTCGAGTGGACTTGAGTACAACATTTCACCCTCAGACGGATGGACAGCCCGAGCGCACTATTCAAATATTGGAGGATATGCTTCGTGCATGTGTTATGGATTTTGGGGGTTCTTGGGATCATTTCTTGCCGCTTGCAAGGTTTTCCTACAACAACAGTTATCAGTCGAGCATTCAGATGGCCCCGTATGAGGCTTTAAATGATAGGCGGTGCCGGTCTCCAATGGGTTGGTTTGAGCCGGGTGAGGCAAGGCTATTGGGTACAGACTTGTTTCAAGATGCTTTAGAGATGGTTAAATTGGTCCAGGATCAACTTCGTAAAGCCCAATGTAGACAGAAGAGAGATACAAATCGGAAGGTTCGCAATGTTGCATTCATGGTTTGGGAGCAGGTCTTGCTATGAGTTTCACCCATGAAGGGTGTTATGTGGTTCAGGAAGAAGGCAAGTTGAGCCCTAGGTATATCAGACCTTTTGTGATTCTTGAGATGATTGGAGAGGTGGCCTACAGACTTGGACTACCACCTAGTCTAGCTGCAGTTCATCTAGTGTTCCATGTTTCTATGCTCCACATGTATCACGGTCTCATGTGTTAGACTTCAGCTCAGTCCAGTTGGACAAGGAGCTATCTTATATTGAGGAGCCGGTAGCCATTTTGGGCTGAAAGTTTCGAAAGTTGAGGTCGAAGAACATTGCTTCAGTTAAGATCCAGTGGAGGGGTCAGCCAGTCAAGGAGGCGACTTGGGAGACCAAGCATGATATGCACACCTGTCATCCTTATCTTTTCACCACTTCAGGTATGTCTCTATACTCGTTCGATGACAAACATTTATTTTAAGAGGGGGAGGATGTAGCAACCCGGCCAGTTGATTTGAGTGTATTAGCCCCAACCCCTATTTATTGCCTTCTCTGTGTTATACTGTGGTTACGTGACTTGGCCGGAGGTTTGATTTTTGGTTTCGGAGTGAAATGGGACACATAGTCCCTAAACAGGAAGTTTAAGTCGTAAGAGTTGACTGTGATTTGACTTCTTGAAGATGACTCAGGAATAGATTTTTGACGGTTCCAATAGCTTAGTATGGTAATCTTGGTCTTAGGAACGTGTCTGGATGTTGATTTGGAGGTCCGTAGGTCGCTTCAGCGTATATTGGCGAAAGTTGGAAAGATGAAAGATTTTTGGAATGTTTGACCGGGAGTGGACTTTTTTATATCAGGGTCGCATTTCGTTTCTGGAAGTTGGAATAGGTCCATAATGTCAATTAGGACTTGTATGCAAAATTTGGGGTTAATCGGAGTTGTTTTGGTATTAATCGGTATTGGTTTCAGTATTCGGAAGTGCATAAGTTCTTAGGCTTGAATCAATGCACGATCCATGATTCTAGTGTTGTTTGATGTGATTTGACGCTTCGAGCGTGTTGGAATGATGTTTTAGGACTTGTTGGTATGTTTGGTCGAGGTCCCGGGGGCCTCAGGTGATGTTTGGACCATGTTCGGCGAATTTCGGGTCTTTCAGAATATAGCTGAAATGCCGGTTTCTCAATTGTGGTTTTCTTTAATGCATTCGTGAAGGTGTTCCCACGTTCGCGTAGAGTAGTCCGAGATTTGCTTGAAGATTACCCTTCACGTTCACGAAGGAGGCCACGCATTCGCGAGGATCTTGTGCACTGTGATAGCGAGCTGGAATCCGCGTTCACGAAGAGGAAAGGCAGCCTGGGTGGACTCCTGTGTCTGGTCTACGTGTTCGCGTAAATCGGCTTAGTGATTGCAAAGCTTGTGAATTGTTTGCACCGTATTCACGAGTTGATCCTCGCATTCGCGTAAGAGGAAACCTGGGCAGTAGCATCTTTGTGCTTCGCGAACGCGAGGAATTTTCCGCATTCGCGAAGAAGGAATTAACTGGGCAGCAGACTTAAATTCCAAATCGAGGGTTTTCTTCATATTTCACAATTTGGACTTAGAGGGCTCAGTTTAAGGTGAATTTTCGAGGGATTTTCGGAGGGATTATTGGGGTAAGAGTTCTTAACTCGTTTTCTATTAAATTTCTTTAATCTATTATTGATTTTATCATTTAATTAGGAATTTTGGTTGAAAATTTGGGAAAACTAGAGGAATCTTCATAGGCTGAATTTTGGGTATTCGAACGAGATTTTGATATCGGATTTGTGTAAATTTGCATGGTTGGACTCGATATCGAATAGGTGTTCGGTTTTTATAATTTTGATCGGGTTCCGAGATGCGGGTCCGGGTTAACTTTTAGAGCAATTTTTCCAATTCTTGCAAAAATCATTATTTTATTATTTAAACTAGTTTCCTATAGTTATATTTACAGTATGAAATTATTTTGGCTAGATTCGAGTAGGAAAAGAGAGCAAAGACCTTCTAATTGATTGATTGAGCGTGGTTTGAGGTAAGTGACTTGTCTAACCTTATGTGGGGGAAATTCCCCTTAGGATTTGGTACTGTGACGATAATTTGTGATATATGAGGCTCTGTACTCAAGGTGACGAGTGCATATACGGGCAAAATGTTGAAATTCTGGTTTTTGCTATGTAGTTGTCTTTTCATGCCTTAATTGAGTTAATTTAGCACGTTATAGCCATTATGTTTAGCCTTATTTCACATGTCTACTTGTCTTATCTCCTATTTGCAACTTGTATCACATGTTTGGTTGAATTACTTACTTTTCTTGATTTCCGTATTCTTTACTTAAATGTGAAACTCTTTACTTGAAATTGCTATCCTTGAAATATCTTGCTGTTGAGTTTGGTGTTTAATTGCAAGGCCGTGGTTATTTTGAGGCAAGGTGTAAGTTGTGAAACATCATTTACTTAGTTGTTTTGTCTTGGCTTTCGTGTTATTGTTGAGGTGATTGTTTGGTTGTTTGCACGAGGTTTCTGCAGTACGGTTGTTATTGTAGCATGAGGTGTCTGTCGTGCTGTTGTTATTGTTGCACGAGGTTTCTATCGTGCGGTTGTTATTGTTTGTATGAGGTTTCTGCCGTGCCGTTGTGATTATTGATACGCATGTGGTGGAATAAGGTCTGGGTGTTGAAACGCATGCGGTGAGATAGGGTGGGCTTGATACGCGTGGCTAGTTAGGGAACTCCTAGAAGCAATGCAGTGTGATAATGTGGGCTAAAACGAGGGATGTTGTTTCGGGATAATAATTTTCAAAATCAAATATAAAGGCTTCCGCAGTGATATAAGGAATGACTGTGATTTGTTTCTATGATTTGGGACTACTAGGCGGCACCTCGGGAGTGCCCCTGTTGATCTTCTTTATTTTCTGCTTTGTGTAGTTTTTGTTTCCTTAACATGTAAAATTCTTATTTTCTTTTCGTGTTGTATTAGCTTTTTCTTGATTCTGTGTCGTTATTTCCCGTAAATTCTTTATTGTTCAATTCCCTGTCATTTTCATTATATCATTATATCTTCTGTCTTGTTTCTTATTATCTCTGGTAAGGCCTTGACCTGATCTCGTCACTACTCTATCGAGGTTAGGCTTGCCATTTACTGGGTACCAGTGTGGTGTACTCATACTATGCTTCTGTACATGTGCAGATCCAGGTACATCCTATCAGCCTTGTATTAGTGTGTTGTGTTGCTACTTTGGAGACTTCAAGGTACACCTGCCCGCGTCCGCAGACCTCAGAGTCCCCTTCTACCTTGTTTTCCTTATTTCGTTATGTTTTTGATAGACAGTGATATATATGATTGTTCAGCATTGTATTAGACTTATGACTTATATCTCACTGGGTTTTGGGAAGTTGTACGTATTGAGCTAATAGTCTATTGATGAAATTGTTCATGTTTTAAAATTTTAAATTTTTATTTGATGTTTCCGCATATTGTTGGGCTTACCTAGTCTTAGAGACTAGAAGCCATGAAGACATCCTACGGAGGGAATTTGGGATTGTGACAGAAGTCCACAATTCTATAATGGAACTTGTCAGCTTTAGTGGTGATATGTTCAGCAGCCTTAGATTTATTATGCTCTAACTTCAGCAAGATTTTTGGACAGATTTTTTGTTCCTGCTTCATGATGTTATTTGTATTCTTCTGAAATCTCGATATCATGTACAACCTAATTGACTCGAGCATTATCAAAATGTGCTTGTCTCTGGCAACCAATAGTACGCTATGAACGATTTACACAAATTGTTAAATGGCATATCACACTTTGTGACAAAAAGAGATAAAAGCTTTGGACCAGTGAATAGGAGGCTTATTATTGAACAAGTGAGGGGCTTCTGAATTCAAATTTTCCATTTCTTCCATATACTTGTGGAGTTGACCTTCAGTAGTTGCCTTTGCAGCTTTCCATGAGACGTTCTTTAGTGTTTGTCCTCCAAAACCTTTATTTATAAAGTTGTTGTGCAGGTGCCTCACACCAAAGCTATGTACAACATCTGGAAGTACCTCATCAAAAGCTGGAAGTACCCTTTTGCTTATCAGAAATAAAAGTCTATGCAAAAGGGTTTTGTGAGATTCCTAAGTCTTCATCAAGAAGAGTGAGAAATCAGCGCCATGTTTCTTTCAGTTCACCTTCTACTATAGCATATGCAATTGGATACATGTTATTTTCATCAACACCTACAGCAGTCAATAGTTTCCCACCCTTTCGATGTCCTTTCAAGTGTTATCCGTCAACCCTTATAAATCCCGCTAACCCTTGTTTATAAGCTGCATAGCAAATATAGAGCTCTAAAATCATTTTTCGCCTCTGACCATTGTATTATTATCATCCATCTTCAAAATATATGTAGTACCAGAATTACTCCTTCGCAACTCAGCACAATAGTCCTACAACATGTTAAATTGTTCTTCTTTAGTTCCTGTAATCAATTTCAATGTCATGCTTTTAGGCCTATAAGATTGGTATCTACTAAGTGTGCACTTGTGAGTTCTCATTACATGAACTTGAAATTCCTTCACACCCCAGCTAGAATTAATGTTAAAATCTTCTATACACTTCTTAGCCAAAAACCCATAGTCAATAATCTTATTGTCTCTTTGGTTGTCACATGAATAATCATGGTCTATTCTCTTGATCTTGAAAGGTTCATCCTGGTTGGCCTTTGATGCAAATATGAACCATTTGCATTTTCTACCTTGCAAACTGCTCTTGACCTCCTAATTTCATTCTTTAAAAATTTAATGTCATTCTTCTTCATCACAGCATGTACCTCAACTACCCACTTAAACTCTATACTATTATGAAAAACCAAATTAATCATAGATTCAAATGTTGGGTCCTCTAAGTCCTTGTTTGGATTAAAAATAATGGATCTTTTCGGGTTATCATCATCTGAATCTTTATGCAAACTCATTAATTCATCGTATGATAGAACATGATCTTCTTCTTGAGTATGACTAGGTAAGTTTGCTAGCATATTTGGGACAAACCCAAACTCAATTATTTTCTTAGTTCCGCAAATCTGGTTATCTTTATTTTTTCCTTTGGCACTAGCTGACTCTGTAATAGAATTGTTAATTTTATCTAAAATCCTGTCATCTTCTTCTTTGGGATAGTTAGAGTCATGGAATGACTCACGACCTTCACTTGTAGCATCACAATCGTTACCTCCCTCTACTATATTCACATCTATGAAGCCTTCTTCATTATGAAGTTGGCCCTCTAAATCAGTCACATCATAGCTCAATTGGTCCTCGTTTGTGTGCTCACCAAATATCTCAACATCTTTATTCACAGGTTGAGGTGGCAAATGGTTAAAGGAAAACAGTTATCTACCCATATTATCCATTAGAAAATGGTTTGGATAATGAATATTTTAAAAACGGGTCGAATATGGATAAGAAACATATTATCCACTAATAAAATGGATAACCAATGGATAACTAATGGGTTTAACTTTTGCATTTCTAAAGCCTCAAATTGGGGCTACTCAAGGTTGGGAAACAAGAAATTCTCCGAAGAGTGATTATATTCAAGAAGCCATGGATTATCCATCGGATAACCCATTTTTTATCCGTATTAAAAATGGATCGGGTCGGATAACTTATCCCTTTTTTGAATTACCCGATTTTCACCCGCTCATATCTGACCTGATCCGCCCGTTTGCCACTCCTATTCATAGGTATTTCGCAGACAAGGTTATATATATCTAAATCATTTGTTAACAATCTTATACTTGTCTCGAAATGAGGTCCAAACTTGAGCCAAAATTTACTTTTCTATCATCAACATTCAACTTCTTCATACATTGTCTCACCTGGATAATAAAGTTTTCATCTCCCTTACACTAGTCATAATAATCTATTTGTCCAGCAACATAATCCATCTCAGGCTCAGATATCCACCAACCCATAGAGCAGAGCTTAATTCTGTACATACCAGGATCTCCACATTCACTTGTAAAGAGATTTTAAAAAGAAACATGTCGATTTCATTAAAATAAAATAAAAATAGATTTTAGAAAATGAGAATCTGTTAGTTCACCTGGTAGGCACCGTGCATGTCTTTTTTATATTAACTAAATTCCTATTATCTGATATCATTTTTCTATTTAGTAATAGTTTCAATAGAGAAATTTCTAAAGACTTTTTATTAACCTTCAGTTTTTTGTTCATATCTCAAGGGAAAACTCATTTTACGTCTCCCTTTTATTTAGACGTAAAATAAAAAAGAAGAGGATAAGAAGAAAATTATGAGGATACCATGAGTTTGGAAAGGGAACAACTCAGTAATAGCAGAGACAGATATTGTGATGGTCACTTGTACACAACAACCATTTAAAAAGAGTGCACTGATAATCAGTAATTCGTTCATTCACACAAATATGTAGCAAGGAGAAACAATTTGAGTAGAGGAATTGAAAAAAAAGTGGCAGCAATCGAGGTCAAATTATTCAAGATAAACTGGACATATGCAGACTCTAAGATACAATTGAGAGCATTGAATGTATGTGGTGTTTTTTGCAATGCATCAAAGATATTTCATTGAAACTTTTTCAATTTCTAATAGAAATTGAATATATTTTATGTTAGAATACGGTTCTTTAAGGTGTTTGAAACTGAGTTCATCTTGTCGCTTGAAGTTTATATAAAATCACATTTTTATATATGCAAATAATTTGCTCATCAACAAGCCAATAGTTCTTAGTATAATTAACTCACATTTTTAGTATGCTGTGATATTTTGCTTTGATTCTCACATGAAATCTTAAGCTAATTAACTTAAAGAGCACTCACGTGATGAGGTGGATTGTATTGTCGCTTCTAGATCAAATTGATCGAGGACTTCTTTGCAATGAAGAAGCGTCTAAATATTGCAGAACTAGGGTTCAACCAGGGTACGTCATGTCCAGGACAAGATTGATTTTTCATTATGTTTTTTTATTTCTCAAAACAATAATTTTTAAATACCTGAATTGCCTCTTTTCGTAGTGTACTTTCCATTAAAAAGTTTAGGTCTGTTAGTTGAATGATCAAAATCACTCACATGACATAATTGAATGTTAGTAGTGGTAAGTTGGATAACAGGACTAAAATCAGAATATAGGTATAACATGGGGATTGAAAGTGCTATTTTTCCTTTAATTTATTTGGATCTCTAACCATGGTTAGTACTAGTGGGATTTATGTAAGAGAGAATGTTTTGTTCCATTGTTTTCTTCTTATTGGGATTAGGCTGAGCGTCTGTCTTGCATCTGGTAGTGGAAAAATAGTTTTAAAAAAATAGTTAATCAACCATATTATTTACTAAAAAATAGATTGGATAATAAATTTATAAAAACGGGTCAAATATAGATAAAAACCATATTATCCATTTTTTAAATGGATAATCAATGGATAACCAAAGGATAACTAATGGATTTAACTTTTACATTTGTAAAGTCTGGGTTGCTCAAGTTTGAAAAATTAGAAAATCTCCCAAAAGTGATCATATTCATGAAGCAATAGATAATATGGCTACCCATATTATCCTCCGGTTAACTCTTTTTTTATCTGTATTAAATATAAGTCGGGTCAGATAATTTATCTATTTTTTTATTACCCATTTTTGACCCGTTTCATATCCGACCGGGCCCGCCCGTTTGCCATCCCTACTTGCATCTTGTCTCTTATTTTCAGAAGCCACTGAAAGGGATCCTTTATGAATCTGAAACTTAGACGAAAGTCAAAGGTTGAAACGTGAGTCTTACTCACTTTTGATACTTATATGTCACGACCCCAAAATCCCACCTAAGATAGTTGTGATGGTACCTAGTCTTAGACTAGGTAAGCCTAACATTCATGAATAACATAACATAATTTAGCAACTAAGATGATAAATAATTCGATAAAACTCATAATAACTCCAAAACAGAACATCTGTAACAAAAAATTTTCTAAACCGGTGGAACTGAGTCATAAGCTCTGCAGAATTATACTGAAAACCCCTGGTACAACATTGTCTAAATAAAGAGTAACTAAAGTAAAAGTAAGGACAGAAAGTGACTTCGAGGCCTGCAAGCACCAAGTAGGTATACCTTGAAGTCTCTGAGATGTATGGTTAAATCACTGATGCCTAGCCTGAGCTGAAGTACTTGGATCTGCACAAAAATATGCAGAAGCATAATATTAGTACACTACAATGGTACCTAGTAAGTATCGAGCCTAACCTCGATAGTGTAGTGACGAGTCCAGGTCAATACACCTACTAGGATAAAAGATACAGAATAAGGTATACTATAGGCAAATACTGAAAGACGGGGAAATAATGACAATAAAGCAGTTCAATAATGTAAGATAACAACAGATTTTAAAGAAATAAAGGCAAAAAGGAGTGAGCACATGATAAGAACATCAAAAAATCAGTACGGACAAATACAATTAAGGCAAATAAAGAGATAACAAATGGTTCAACCAACAAGCCTCTTCAACACAAAATGCACAACAAGAATCACAACTGAGGTACCGCCTTATATCTACATTTCACAATTCAATATCACAACCTTTCCTTATACCGCTGCGTGATCCTTACATTTTTGATATTTTTGAAAACATTTTTTTTGATATAGCTATAAACACTTTAGCCCTCGTATGTTGCCGCGTGGCTTCAAGTAATTCCCTCACTAGCGACATGCACATAAATCCCACCTTATGTCGCCGCATGCACATTAACCCCTATCCTTTTACCGGTGCATGCGCATCACTATCAAAACACAATAACAACTCGCACCACTAGTTCCCATATGCCACAACTTGCCAAAATCAACAATACCGAAGTTACCGCAACATATAGCCTACGGCTCAACCACAATACGAACAAGAATCCCAATAATAACAAAATGAGTGAGAATTACTCAACAAATAAAGATATCTCAATAATCAACAACTTCAATCTGAATGTGATAATAGCTTTCATAACCTCAACAACTCAAAATGAAGATATTTTCACAAAATGACAATTTGTAATAACGACTTCAAATTAAAAAAAAACTTGACAATAAATGATGTAGCATAACAATAAGAGAGATAACAAAGGTAGTCAAGGAATATAAGGGCATGTTTTACAATAAGGGATAGAGCAAATGATAACAACATCAAGTAAAGTATGTAGGAGTAATTTAACAATGGAAGATATAACATTAAATTACAATTTCTAATTAAATGCATTAAAGAGTCTAAGAGTCTAAACTGGTCAAAATACCATATATAACCACGTTTACACACTCAGCTCCTCGTGTACATGACTTTCACATAATCTAGATAACACAATCAACTCAAGTCCTAAGGGGTAGTTTTCCCACAAAAAGTTAGATAAGATACTACCTCAAACAAGCTAAATCAATCCCCAAATAAGCCTTTCCCGTGAAAATCCAACTCCGGACAGGTCGAATCTAGCGAAGATAACTTAATACTATAAATACAAACCATAGGAAGCAATCTAGGATAATAAAGTTTTAATCTTTAATGAAAATAAAAAAGTCATCAAAAAGTCAACCTAGGGGTCGCACCTCGGATCCCGACCATACTTACAAAATTAGAACATCTATTCTGATATGAGTCCAACCATACTAAAATTATCCATATCGGACCTCAAATCGACCTTCAAATCCTAAATTTATGGTTAAGGATAGTTTTTACAAAAATCCTCAATTTTTCTAACTTAAATCACTTACTAAATGATAAAAACAATGATGGAATCATGAATAATAAACAAATTCGAGGCAAAAACACTTACCCCAATCTAATCCTTGAAAATCTCCTCCAAAATCGCTCAAAATCGAGCTCTCTAACTCAAAATGTGAAAAATGAGATAAAATCCTCGATCTTCTCTATTTCTGCCAAGTTATTACGCACCTGCAGACCATCAGCCGCTTCCGCGGCTCTGCATTTGCAGAAAATCATCGCAGATGCGGCTTCTCATTAAGGCAAGGAATCGCTTCTGCGGACCAATATGCACACATGTGCATCTGCTTCTGCGGAGAATATAATGCACTTGTGATCCATCCGCTCTCCGGAGCCCTCCCCTCTTCTGCGGTTGCGCATCTGTGCGGCAATATCCGTACCTGCGGAACCAGTCCACCAAGCCCAAAATTACTTCTGCGACCAATTAGCCACTTCTGCATTGCCGCACCCACAACCCAAATTGCGTAGGTGCGACTGCACCAATCTTCAGCAAGCACCAAAAATCCTCCAAGTCCAAAATGAATTCGGATTCGATCAGAATCACACCTGAGGCCCCCGGAATCCCGTCCGGACATACCATCAAGTCCCAAAACACAACACCAACCTACTCGAGGCCTTAAATTACATCAAACAACATCAAATCAATGAATCGCACTCCAATTCAAGCCTGCGGAACCAATGAATATTCAACTTCTAAAATTAACACTGAATCATATCAAACCAACTCCGAATGAGCTCAAATTTTGCATGCAAGTCCCAAATGGTGTAACAGACCTAGAAAAACTCCCAAAATCATAATCCAAGCTCGATATGAATAAAGTCAATCCTCGATCAAACCAATCAACCTTCCAACTTTGCAACTTTCATCGAAAAGTACCAAATCAACCTACGGACCTTCAAATCAACATCCGCACATACTCCTAAGTCCTATATCACCATACGAAGCTATTGGAACAATCAAAACTCCTTTCCAAAGTCTTCTACATAAAAGTCAAGCTCCGGTCAACTCTTTCAACTTAAGCTTCCAACTTTGGGACTAAGTGTCACAATTCACTCCGAAACTCACTAGAAACCAAACCAACCATCATGACAAGTCACATAACCATAAATGAACATAGAAGAAATGATAAATAGGGGAACATGGCTATAATACTTAAAATAATTGGACGGGTCGTTATATTCTTCCCCTCTTAAAATAATCGTTCGTCCTCGAACGAGTATAGAGACATACCTGAAGTGTTGAAAAGGTGAGGATAATGGCTACGCATATCATGCTCGATCTCTCAAGTTACCTCCTTGACTCGTTGACCCCTCCATTAAACCTTTACTGAAGCAATATTCTTTGACCTCAACTATCGGGCCTGCCTCTCCAAGATGGCCACCGGCTCCTCAACATTAGTCAAATCCTTGTCCAATTGGAATGAGCTAAAATCTAACACATGGGACGGATCACTATAATACTTATTGAGCTTCATCAACAAGATTATCTCCAAGATCATTAGTACAAGATTGGCTCCAATTCTTCCTAGAATCATCTCAACCAATCAGACAGGCTTTGTTAAAGAGAGAAACATTTCTGAAAACATCATGCTTGCATAGGAAATTGTCCATGGATACAAAAAGCCTACCATTGGGATCAATGTTGTTATTAAATTAGACATGGTCAAAGCCTAGGATAGAGTCTCACGAAGCTTCACATGTATCATGCTGAGAAGAATGGGATTATGTGAAAGAATCATTGACATGATCTGGAGAACTATGTCCAATAATTGGTATTCATTCATGGTTAATGGCACCAGATGTGGTTTATTTAAATCTACTAGAGGTCTAAAGCAAAGAGATCCACTGGCTCCTTCGTTGTTTATTATTGGAGCTGAACTACTTTCCAGGATGCTCAATAACCTCAACCATGATAAATTTTTTGATGGCTTCTATATACAAAGGAGAGGATCATATATTAATCACCTCAATTTTGCAGATGACATTATCATATTTACCTCAGGAGGCAGAGTATCACTTCAAAAAATCATGAAGATCTTGAGCAGCTATGAAGAAAGTTTAGGACAAAAAATCAACAAGGATAAGAGTCATTTCATGACCTCACTTTTCAGTCTGCTATCAGAAGGATTAGAGCAGAAACATGTTTCTCTAGGAGGGAATCTCCTCTAACTTACCTGGGATGTCCTTTGTATATTGGTTGGAAGAGGATCATTCACTACAATGATCTCACAGCTAAGATTGTAGGTAGAATCAAAGGCTGGAATGGCAAAATGCTATCCTATAGTGGAAGGCCTACTTTGATAAAACATGTGTTGCCATCAATACCAATCCACCTATTGTTTGTTGTGTCTCTTCCAAGAATAATTATGAAGCAGATTGAGAAATTGGCAGCAAACTTCTTTTGGGGTCTGGAAAAGGACAAATTAAAATATCATTGGGCTTTCTGGCAGAAACGGGCCTATCAAATGAAAAAGGGTGGTCTTGGATTCAGAGAATTGAGGATGTTTGCAAATCAATGGAGCTCAAACAATGGTGGCACCTTGGGACTTCTCAGTCTTTATGGAGCAATTTCCTTAGAGCCAAGTACTGTCAAAGGTCCAATCTATATCCAAAAATGGGACTCTAGTCAGCCACAAGCATGGAAGAGGTTGATGATTAACAAAAAGGAAGCTGAGCAAGCTATACAATGGGAACTTCAACCAGGAAACAGTCTGTTCTGGTGGGATAATTGGTTAGGAACGTGGCCTCTGGTTGACCATAGAATTGGTGGAGGGAGGCTTGGTAACACTCCTGTTTCCTATTTTTGGAATGATGGTCAATGGGATCTTCAGAAGATAAATGATATCTCCCATACCACAACATCCAGGACATCATTCAAACCCCTATTCATTACCAGCCTCATATCTTAGATGAAGCCATTTGGACACCAACTGCTAATGGTAAATTCACTTGTGCCTCCACTTGGGAACTCATCAGAAAGAGGAAGCAATCTAACTTCTCCAACAGAATGACCTGGCACAAGAAAATACCTTTTAAATGGCTCTTCTGCCTCTGGAGAACTCTTAGAAACAAATTGCCAAATGATGACAGGGTGCTTTCATTTAACTCTACTATATCCAGATGTAACTGCTACACCAGACCTGCCAATAATTGTACGGATCATATTTCCAGTAGAGGTTCTTTTGCCAGCTACGTTTGGAGGAAATATGGTGGCATAGCAGGAATACAAACTGACAACAACCCTCTCAAGTTGCTCTTTACGACCTGGTGGATGCAGAAAAGTCATAGTGAAGTCCAAAAATTAATCCTTGACACCATGCCTATTATTATCAGCTGGAACCTTTGGAAGAACATATGTAGTGCAAAGTATAGAGGAAAGGCATCATCCATGGCCAGGGTCTTTTTCCATATTAACTCAGATGTTTCAATGCTTCTGAGAACCTGTTTCCCTTATATCTACTGGCCTTTCAACTAGAATGAACTATATCTAATAGTGGAGCAAATTAAACACCACACCTCTATCATTCAAGTCATCTAGCAAAGACTTGAAGCAAACTTTGTGAAGGTCAATAGTGATGGAAGTGCTTTATGTAATCCAGGTAGAGTAGGGGTAGGGGTCATCATCAGAGATCATACTAGTGAGTTCATCCATGCCATTGCTCCCCCACTTGGGGAAGGTACTAACAATCTTGCTGAAGTAGACGCAGCCACATGAGTGCAATGGTGTTTGGACAATGGATTTCACAAAGTCCACCATGAGGCAGACTCAGTTCTTCTTATCCAATGGCTGAACAATGAAAATGAATACCCCTAGACTCTAAAGATGAAATTGTGGAAACTTAAGGAACTCAGTTCACAGTGTGAAGAATTTAGATCCTCACATGTGTATAGAGAAGCTAATTGCCCGCCTGATTCCTTATCCAAGTTAAGTCATGAGCTGTCAGCAGTGACCATTTCCACTTCCCATCAGCTCTACCTAACCAAATCTGAGGGTAAATCTTACAATATTCCATTAACACTCCAGCTTTCAGACACAGGAGAAAAAGAAGAATCACTGCACCACCACAATTAGCCTCATCTTCCTCTCATGGTTATGGTTAACACAAATTGTTGTGGGGAAGCTAACCTATTTGTCCAATTCATTTTCCTCATTCTGACAACCCAAATGAAAAGCCCACACAAAGTGTCTAATTACAACATCACAAGCAGAGAAACACAAAATCACCTACTTCAGATCCAGTTGGAGGAGATTTTTGGCGAGTTATTTGGCACTAACTTGGTTTGCTTTTTTGCAAGTTTCTTAACTAATGGTACACACAAGTCATTGGCAACCTTTCAGCGTGTGGTATTAGCATCTCTGATGCTCAACCTACTAAGGGCATATGGGTTATTGTGAATCAACCACACACCTTCAACCCCTAAAGCACCAGTCGATATTCTCACCAACACTCTGCTTTAGTGCCCACTACAAAGAGACAGCCAATCACCTTTGGTACATCTTCAGGAAAATGAACAGTAACCATCTAAACTCTCTTACCCCTCCATTTTACCCTCCCACTAATAACTTTCCCAATCCACTTTCAATTGTCTTCAGAAGCCACAAGAAACTGGAGATGTTCAATCTTACCCAGAGGAATGAATGCAGCTATTTCAATAACTTAGCTTTCTCTATTGCATGTACTAAATCCTATGATATACTTAATTAATTGGCCTACATTCAGTGTGTGGTATTAACACTCACAGTGTTCATTCCATTGAGTGTAGGACAAAGATACAAAGTATATCATATTTCTAAAAACACACAAAGATGTTCTCATCCAACAACATATAGGAAGAAAGGTTTTGCCAATGCTGCTTACCCGTGTTGCATTTCAGAACAGAGTAGTAACACTATGGAAAAATTAAAGGTCCATTTGATCGATCAAGAATTATTAGCAAGCGGATAAATAGACAACATTCACAGCTGAAGCATCAACATCCCTCCAGCAACAACCAAATCCTCAAAAAGCTCACTCACCCCCAGCTCTTCTCAATAGACATAAGAACCTGAAAATTGTGCACCATAACCTGCAATACTGCTCAATTGACTGCATATCCAAAGTCACTCAAAGGAGGCAAAACAATGGTGCACTCTTATTACTAACTTTTTTGCTCTCTTTTGCAAATACATTGGATATTTCCAGAAAGGCTCGGGACTAATTGGCGAAAGTTGAAAATTTAAAGTTTGGAACATTCATAAGTTTGATCAGGAGTTGACTTTGCGAAATCAGGCTTGGATTGTGGTTTCGGGAATTTGAATAGCTTCGTTATATCATTTGGGACTTGTGTGCAAAATTTAAGCTCATTCCGGGTATATTTGATATGTTTCAGCACGAGTTTTGGAAGTTGAAAGATTCAAAGTTCATTAAGTTCGATTTGAGGAGAGATTCATGGTTTTGACGTTGTTATACATGTTTTGAGGCCTCGATTAGGTTGGTGTTATGTTATGGGAGTTGTTGAAATGTTTAGACGTGGTCCTGAGGGGCTCGGGCGTATTTCGAATTGATTTCGGGCCATTTCTTCTTCATATTGCATAACTGGTTTCTGCTGAAGTCTGGTGCACCAAAGTGTTCTTCGCGATTGTGGATTAGGAGATGAAATCACATAGAGGAAAGATTTGAGTTGAGCCATTTATTAATCACGATCGCGATTTGATGGATGCGATCTCATAGCTTAGTGTGGATACTGTGCACATTCGCACAATGGAGGCTGCATTCGCATAGTGTTGAGACTGGGCAGCTGGGTATTGGAATTTCTTCAACCCATTCACGTAAGAGGTGATGTATTTGCCAAGTGTGGTAGCCTATTTGCTTCACGTTCGCATGGTTTAATTTGCGATCGCATAGAGTATTGTGGAGGCAGTGTTGTTTGTTCATCGTGACCGCGAAGGTTTGTACGTGATCGCATAGTGTATTTGTGGGGCACTGCATTTTCCTTCTTCGCGATCGCGATGGTATTTCTGCCATCGCGCTTCATGAATTCGTCCAATGATATAAAGTACTCTATTTCGGAGGTTTCGGCCATTTTATCATATTTGGAGCTATGGAACTCGGATTGAAGCAATTTTTGAGGCAATTTTCACCATATGGATTAGGATAATCCTGGTCATGGATAGATCACCCAGGTTTGGGTCCATAAGCAGTGACAATTGCCCTATGAAGACTCGCTTTCGCTACGGCTCCGGTGGGTTCCCTTAACCAAGCCACTGCCTATGAGTCGCCGGCTCATTCTTCAACAGGCACGCGGTCAGAGCCCTGGCTCCTCCCACTGCTTGGGAGCTTACGGTTTCATGTTCTATTGTTCTCAACTCGGTTTTGATTTTATTTCATGAATCTATTCTCGTTTTTTGGCATTTGGTTGATGAATTCAAAAGATAAATTTGTGTTTTTTTCTAAAGTTTCATAAAGTGAATTTTGAGTTTTGCACATCGATTCAGAGTCGAATTTGAGTAAAACTAGTATGGTTGGACTAGTAATCGATTGGGTTGTTGGATTTTGTAAGTTTTGTTGGGTTCTCAGGTGCGGGCCCGAGTTAAACTTTTTGGTTGACTTTTGGCTTTTGATTAGAGACTTAAACTTTATCATTAGGGTTTTTTTCCTTTTGCCATTATTTAATGTTCTTTAGTTGCTTTTGGCTAGTTTCGAGCCGTTCAGAGGTCGGTACGCGTGAGATGGCATTTTTAGAGCATTTGTCTTGTTCGAGGTAAGTGATACTTCTAACTTGGTGCTAAGGGTATGAATCGCTGAATATACGTGTTTTGTCTTGGTGTTGAGGTGACGCACGTGCTAGGTGAAAAGCGTGTGGGCGTACACCGTGTGAATTCTTACTCGATTGTTTCATTGGTACAATGTAGTTATCTAATCTTGCTTTTATTCCTGAAATTTGCACATGCTAGAGTAATTGAGCTATGGTCCATGTTAGAAACCATGTCTACGCTATATGCTTATCCTGTTGGGACCCACTGACGTCATTTTTGCTATTTAGTTATTTTCTTACATTGTAATTATATACTCAGTCATATGCATTCATTTGCATATCATATCTCAGTCTCTGTTACCATTTATTTATACATCACATCATTATTTTTGGGCTGATTTTCATGACATTGTGAGCCCGAGAGACTGGAGAGATTGATGACTGAGTGAGGCTGAGGGCCTGATTGTGAGGATGTTTATGGGATCGGGCTACACGCCATCGCAGGCTTTATTGATTCATGCCATGATTGGCTTATTATAGCGCTTGGGCTGGATCTGCCCCTCCGGAGTATGCACACCCACAGTGAGCGCAGTCGCTATTTGATTTTTGGGCTGGATCTGCCCTGTACAGTACTGAAGCCGAGCACGAGTGCTAAGTGCGAGTGCCTAAATCTTAGAAGCTCATGATTTGTACTACCAGTCCTTGGGATTTTGTATAAAAGCTCAGTTATTTCATCATTTATTTTTTCATTAAATCTCATTTTGGATTGCTATTAATTGGCTTACCTAGCGGGTTGGGTTAGGTGCTATCACCACTAGTTGGATTTTGGGTCGTGAAAATAGTTGACCTAGGCTTCTTTTGTTTTTGGGGACCAACTATAAATCCAATAGTGAATTGGAATATGGTACCATCCTATAGGTCTAACTCGACTTATTATACTGAATACATTTGGTTGTTTTTGACAAATATTTGGTTATCCATCATAGGATTGGAGGTAAGGTTTATGTCCTCCTCCACTGATGTATATCTTTCTGTTTTATGAATATAAGCCAACCCTAGGTGCAACACCTAGTGGATTTTTAAAAAAAAATAATAATGATAATAATAATAATAATAATAATAATAATAATAATAATAATAATAATAATAATAATAATAATAATAATAATAATACCAAAGCTCAGAAACATGGAACACTGGGTGAACTGCCGATAAGCTGGGTGGCAATGCACGTTTGTAGGCCACCTCCCCCACTCTCTCAAGGATCTCAAAAGGACCAACATACCTAGGGCTAAACTTTCCTTTATTTCGAACCTCATCACACCCTTCATGGGTGAAACCTACAGCAAAACCCTCTCTCCCATTATAAATGCTACATCACGAACCTTTCGATCAGCATAACTCTTCTACCTAGACTGTGTTGTACAAAGCCGATCCTGAATCAACTTGGCTTTCTCCAAGGCATCTCGAACTAAATCGATGCCCAATAACCTAGCCTCTCCTGGCTCGAACCAACCAACTAGAGAACAGCACCGTCTCCCATATAGGGCCTCGTAAGGAGCCATCTCAATACTCGATTGGTAGCTGTTGTTGTAGGAAATCTCTACAAGCGGCAAGAACTGATCCCATGAACCCCCAAAATCCGTAACATAGACACGTAGCATATCCTCTAAGATCTGAATGGTGCACTCCGACTTCCCATCTGTCTGGGGTGGAATTGTTGTACTAAACTCAACCCCTGTGCCTAACTCACAACAAATCTCCAAAAATGCGATGTGAATTGCGTGCCTCAATCAAAAATAATAGACATTGGCAGACTATGGAGATGAACAATCTTGCGAATAAAGATCTAAGCTAACTGCTCTGAAGAGTAGGTAGTCATAACCCGAATGAAGTGTACAGACTGGGTTAGCCTATCCACTATAACCCACATTGCGTCAAATTTCCGTGGAAGCCCAACAATGAAATCCATGGTAACATGCTCCCATTTCCACTTAAAAATCTCAAGTGTCTGAAGCAAACCAGGCCTTGGATGCTCGTATTTCACCTGCTAACAGTTCAAGCACCAAGCCACATACTCCACTATATCTTTCTTCATTTTCCTATAATGTTGCCTCAAATCCTGATACATCTTAGCGGCACCCAGATGAATGGAGTACCGCAAACTGTGGGCCATCTAAAGAATCAACTCACGCAACACATCTACACTAGGCACACAAATTCGACCCTACATCCTCAACACCCCATCATCTCCAATCAAAACCTCCTTGACATCGCCGTTCTGCACTGTGACCTTAAGGACAAGAAAATAGGGGTCGTCCTTCTGACGCTCTCTGATGCTCTCGTATAAAGAAGACCGACAAACCACGCAGGCAACCCAGCTAGGCTCCGAACATCCAATCTCACAAACTGATTGGCCAATGCCTGAACATATAATGCTAATGGTCTCTCACCTTGGAATATATGCAAGGCAAACCATACTCTCCAACATCCTACATAAGGCATCGGCCACCACATTGGCCTTTCCGGGATGATACAGAATAGTAATATCATAGTCTTTCAACAGCTCTAACAACCTTTGGTGCCTCAAGTTCAGGTCCTTTTTCTTAAACAAGTGCTACAGACTCCCATGAAATGTGAATGCCTCGGAAGACATGCCGTAGAGATAATGCCTCCAAATCTTCTATGCGTAAACTATAGTTGCTAACTCTAGATCATGAACGGGGTAGTTCTTCTCATGGGGCTTCAACTGGCGCAAAGCATAAGGAATCACCCTGCCCTCCTGCATCAAGACACACCGAATATCAATCCGCTAAGAGTCACAATAAATGGTATATGAACCTGATGCTGATGAAAAACTAGGACTGTAGTTATGGTCAATGCTGTCTTGAGCTTCTCAAAGCTCTCTTCACACTCGTCGGACCACCTGAATGGAGCACCCTTCTGGGTCAATCTATTCAAAGGTGTAGTAATGGACAAGAAACCCTCCACGAAACGAATATAATATCCGGCCAAACCAAGAAAACTCAGAATATCAGTAGCTGAAGATGGTCCGGGCCAACTCTGAACTGCCTCAATCTTCTTTTTACTAGATATCACATGACCCAAAAACGACACTGAATCAAGCCAAAATTCACACTTTGAGAATTTTCCATACAACTTCTTCTCCCTCAAGGTCTAGAGAAAAATCCTCAAATGATGCTCATGATCTTCCCCGCTGCAGGAATACACCAAGACGTTGTCAATGAATACGATGATGAAAGAATCAAGATATGGCTTGGATACACTGTTCATCAAGTGCATAATTGGTGTTGGGGCGTTGGTCAACCCAAATGACATCACCAAGAACTCGTAGTGACCATACCTAGTCCTGAAAGCAGTTTTGGGGATATCCGAGTCTCGAATCTTCACCTGATGATACCCTGACCTCAAATCAATATTTGATAACACTTTAGCACTGAAACTGGTCAAGTAAGTCATCAATGTGCGGCAATGGGTACTTGTTCTTGACTTTAACTTTGTTCACTTGCCTATAATCGATGCAAATCTGCATAGAGCCATCCTTCTTCTTCACGAACAGAACTGGAGCATTCCAAGGCGAGGCACTAGGCCGGATGAAACCCTTACCAAGAAACTCCTATAGTTGCTCTTCAATTCCTTCAACTCTACATCTACCATATGATATAGTGGAATAGAAATGGGCTGAATGCCCGACACCAAGTCAGTACTAAAATCGATATCCCTATCGAGTGGCATGCTCGATAGGTCTGGTGGAAATACATCTAGGAAAACCATCACCATCAGAACTGGCTTAACGGTAGGAGTATCAGCGCAGACATCTCTCACAAAGGCTAGGAACGTATCACACGCTTTCTTAACCATTCACTATGATTTAAAAAAGGACATGACCCTGCTAGGAATATAATCCAGTATACGCCTCCACTGAAACAGCGGCAACCTTAGTATAGCCAAGTTCACGGTCTTGGCGTGACAGTCAAGAATAGCCTGATAGGGCGACAACCAATCCATGCCCAAGATCACATCCAAGTCTACCATATTGATTAAAAATTGATCAAATCTGGTCTCATAACCACAAATAATGACTAAACATGACCAAAAAACATGGTCTACAATAATATGATCTCCTACAGGCATGGACACATATACAGAAACACTCAAAAAATCACGCGATATATCCTGATATGAAGTAAAGTAAGATGATACATATGAGTAAATGGAGCCGGAACCAAATAAAACTGAGGCATCTATGTGGCAGACCAGAACAATACCTATGATGACAACATCTTGTCATGACTTGAAATCCAACTAGTTGTAATGGCTTATATTGCAATGGCCCAGCTAGTTGTTTTGAGCATTTGCATTCCGTTCAGCTATTTGAAGTCTTGAGTAGCTTTGTATGATGTATTATGACTTGTGCGAATCATCGGTTTTGGTTTTCAGGTGATTCAGAATTGATTTGGAAGAATGATGCTCAACTAGGAAGCTTAAAGTTGGAAGAGATTACAAAATTTGACTTTTGTGTATTTGACCCCGGACCGGAGTTTTGACGGTTCCGTTAGGCCCGAATGGTGATTTTGGACTTGAGAGTTTGCCTGGATTTACATTGAGATATTTCTGAAAGGTTTCGGCACCATTTGGCGAAAATTGGCTATTTGAAGGTTTTTAATGTTCATAAGTTTGACCGGGAGTTGTCTTTGATGATATCGGATTCAGATTATGGTTCCAGGAATTGGAAAAACTTCTTTATGTTATTTGGGACTTGTGTGCAATATTTGAGGTCATTACAATTAGATTTGATATGGTTTGACACGAGTTTTGGAAGTTGAAAGTTCAAAACTTCATAAAGTTTGATTTGAGGTGAGATTCATGATTTTGATGTTTTTGTGTGATTTTAGGCCTTGAGTAAGTCCGTATTATGATATGGGACTTACTTATATGTTCAGACAGGGTCCCGAGGGGCTCGAGTGAGTTTAGATAGGTTTGGGTTGCGTTGCGCTCGTTTTTTGTGTTAACGTTATTTTTTCAAGCGTAAATTGTACTAAATTAATCATATAAGCTCCAATTTCTATTTTAATTGAAGATTTAGTTTTCTATCATAATTACAGAGCCATAGCAAAAAGAATCGTCAAATTTGGACATCGCATGAGAAAGTTATGCTCATTTTAATGTCGGAGAAGAGAGCTGGTGTTGGTCCTTCGCTGATGCAAAGCTGGGTCCGCATCTGCGACCCCCCAGGTGCGGAAAATGGTCCATGAAAGTGGAAATGGCAGCTGAAAATGCGCAGGTGCGGATTTTTTGTCACAAAAGCGAAAATCCATGTGATAAAAAAATCAGACTGCATTCTTTTGGTATTTTGAGCATATCTTGAGTTGTAGAGCTCCGATTGAGGTGATTTTTGCGGCGTTTTTCTCGTATTCTTATGGGGGTCAGTATTTAGTTATAATTTTTATATTTTAATATAATTAAAGAAGTTCATTTTTGAACTAATCCATATTTTAATTGGAGAATTGGAGGTTTTTATCAAAATCTTTTTTAAAGTGAATAATTGAGTTTTCAACATCGATTTGGAGTTGGAATTGGATGAAATTAGTATGGTTGGACTCATAATCAAATGGTTGTCAGATTTTGCGAGTTTTATCGAGTTTCAAGGTTCGAGCCTGTGTTTGACGTTTTGGTTGACTTTGGGGCTTTTGATTAAAAATTCAACCTTTATTGATTGGGTTCATTTCCTTTGGCATTATTGGATATTCCTAAGTTGCTTTAGGCTAGTTTCGAGCCGTTTGGAGGTCGGTACGCACGGGATGGCATTTCTAGAGTATTGTTTGGCTTGCTCAATATTGGATTTGGCTTGTTTAGGGGAAGTATCTTATCTGAACTTGGGTGAGGCACTAGTTGCTTGAATTATTTGTGATAGCTACATGCTATAGGTGCGAACATGTGTGAGGTTTGAGCCCATGTGCTAACACCAGGGGTATGTATTTATGCTCGGGTTGTGCTTACGCTGTGAAAAGCCTAGAATTGACTGTTAAGTTTTAAGCTATGATATTTCTCATATTTGTAACATTGTGTGAACTATTTGAGCCATGTTTGAAGATACATAGAGGTTTAATCCATGAATGAACTTGATAAATGCTATTCTGTGATGAATTTGTAGATTTGAGATATGATAGCACACTTTTCCCATGCCTACACTTTAGCATGTCATTTATACCAGTCCAGGAGCATGAGATTTGTTATTTATTCAGCACATACATGTATTCTTGTTTATTTTCTCCTGTGTCATATGATTGGACTGGATGCATGTGACCACACCGGGCGAATTGTGTTATTATGCCTTTGACCGCACCGGGCGGATTATGTTATTATGCCTGCGACCATGCCCGACTGATTGTGTTGTTATGCCTGTGACCACACAGGACGGATTATGAGAATCGGCACGTGAGTTGTCCATGCGACTGATATTGGGCCTGTGACCACGTCGGGCGATTTATAATATCGAGCATGTGACCACGCTGGGCTGGTAGCACGTTGAATTGGCCGTGCTTGGGTGCGTATACGGATCCATCCCCCTAGGGTCACTATCTCATATTTCTCTCTTGATGGCGTACTTGCGGTTTGGGAGAAACTGACGGGTTTTTGGTTTATGTGAGCTCTAGGAGAGCTGGTTACTATTATTAGATCGGGTGCGCACTGCAATAGACTGATATTTGGTTAATGCATTTCATCTTTACTTGAAATTTCCTCGATTGTTTACCTGATTTTACTAGCATATCTTCTTATATGCTAGATTATTGACTGACCAGAACACATTAAAACAAAGAATAGTGTGCATCAAAGTGGTTTTACCTGAGATTTCCTGTTTTGATCATATCTGTTCTATAGTTGTTGAAATTATGAACTGCATATATGTTAGTGAGTATCATCTATAGTTCTTTCTTCTTTTACCTCACCGAGGTTAGTTAGGATACTTATTGAGTTCATAGGGTCGATTTTAGTCATACTACATTTCTGCACCTTGCATGCAAATCTTTGAGTTGTTGTTGTTGTGTATGGCGGGAGCTGGCATTGAAGATGTACCTGTGTTCTAGTTATGGCTGTCACTTGTCCTTGGTAGCTGTATATTCGAATTCAGTTCATGTACAATCCAAACAGATGTTATAATTATTTATGTTTAGTTTTTGTAAAGAAATCTAAGTCTTAATAGCTCATGACTTGTACTACCAGTGCATGGGGAGATGTACAAAATTCAGTTGTTTCCTTTTTGACTCTTATCATTATCATTATATAATATTTTATTGTTATTTAGCTTACCTAGTGGGTTGAGTTAGGTGTCATTACAATGGGCTAGTTTTTGGATCGTGACAAGTTGGTATCAGAGTTTAGGTTCATAGTTCTACGAGTCATGAGCAAGTGTACAGTAGAGTCTCATGAATCGGTACGATGACGTCCATACCTAACTTCGAGAGGCTACAAGGCATTTAGAATAAATTTCCCATCTTTCTTTCCTTATCGTGCGGCATTGATTCAGCTTGAAACGTATCTCTTTGAATTCGTTTTGCTCACTCGTATGCGTATGTGAGTGCTTGATATTAGCTATACAGAAGGCGTCAAATTCCATGGATAAGGTGCAAGATGTGTTTTATGTGTTTTGGTGATGGGCCAGTCTAGGACATGAGACTAGGTTTAGAGCGCAGCTTAGGCTTGGTAGTTTCAGTAGTGTGAGCATGTGCTTTTGGACTTATATGTATGGCATTTCCCTATGAGTAGAATTTATGGCTCGGTGAATGGTTGGATGGCTATGTGATTAGTATGAAGTGACTACAGTATGCGTTTAGACGGTTTAGATGTGGCGAGAAGAGTTTGCTTGGGATGTGAAAAGGACTATTGGATGCTTGAATTCTGTCTTGATATGTCGTACAGTCTCGAGTTATGATCGTGTTGAGGAAACTTTCATGTCATTTGTTTGTGAAAAGAAGTAGATTTGTTCGTCTTGTGGATGAGTTCAGACTTAGGATGATTATGTGATTGCATAGTAATTGTGGCTGTGAAAGGGTACAAGGAGATGTCAGTTTGAGGCTAAGCTGGTGGGTTATCACCTACGGGGTAATCTATGGATGTGTGATCCTTATAATATTGTGTAGAGAGCTTCTTTCTAGTAGCGGGTTATATGTGTTGCGATTTGAGTTTGGATCAATGGTGAAAGTTGACATGACTGTCACGAGGATGAATGCGAGCTTAGTAGATGATTTGGGGAATGTTATGGGTTGTGTTGCAGGAGCTTGTGAAGGATTTAGTTGAATCTCCCAGCGGGATTATAGCAGCAATAGAGTATGGGTATTTTGAGTTATCGGATATTTTTTTCTATGGCTTTGAGCCAAGTAGGGGAGTCTATCATCGACGATGTGATTGCATTATTATGTGTTTTATTGGTTTCGATCTGAGGCATACTTGTGGATCTGTTATGACTTGTAGAGGTTGGTTTTGAGGATGAGTTGAGTAAGGAATTTCTTGATGCATGATGTATTAAACCTTATGGATATATGGAAGTCTTGAAATGGTTTAGGTTTATTGTTCGTGATGGATGTAACGTACTAAGAAAAAGGGATTCACTTGGCTACTTAGAGGTGTGGATTACTTCGTTAGGTGTTATCGTGCTAATGGGGCACAGGTTGTTCCGCCCGTTTTGGCGGTGCAATTGAGATTGGAGCAGAGTGGCTGACTCCCGAGAAAGTTCTAATGGATTCAAGATTTATATGTGGCAATTGAGATTTTTTCCGAATTTGTATGTGGCTAAGATCTGAGATTTGCATTGGATGGTGTCGGGACTTGCGGCATTACTGTGTCACTATGGATTCTACATTTCAGTATTCGAAAGTTAAAAGGAATAAATTTTAATTCACAGAAGGTATCCTCAAAGTGGGTGTCTTAGTTGTGGTACTTTTGGAGTGCTTCAGAGGGAATACAACGGCTTATGGGCTTTAGTACGACGTGGTTTTATGTTAGGGTCTCTTGTGGTAAGCTTTGGGTAAGGATCGTGGTGTTCTAGCAAGGAGAAGTGTTAACTTGAAGGTAATTCGGAAGGAACTCGGAGAAATAGGACAGCTTGGTAGTAGTTTTGATCAGTACGATAATGGATATGATCAGTTCTTTGGGTAATTATGATGTGGTGAGTCTCTTCAGGTGTTTCATGGAAATACTCTTGGGTTTGGTAACCTGCGTGGCTTGGCTGAGTTAGAGAGATTCAGTTTTGATGGCTTGGTTATGTGAAAATAGGTTTCGAAGAGTTCTTGATGGTTTCTACCGTGGTTTGAGATGGATATTTACTACTGGTATGAGGAGCATGTTGCGTGCAGTGATTTTCTGTTAGATGAGATCAAGTTAGAGGTTCCTGGCTAATTGAGTATGTATTCTTCTTGTAACTCAAAGTTAACAACGGGGTTCTCATATTTTCATATGATGGCATGATAGATGCGGTGCATCGTGTGGGGTTGAGTTTTCATGTATAAGGTGTTCAATTTTGGAAGGGAGTTCAGGAATTTTTAAAAGCATGGGCGGTTTTAGATGATTAGATGAATGTTATTAGTACATAGTATTGCCTGAGAAGGGCGCGCATTTCAGAAGGCGCACTGTGTTTTGACTTGCGGGTGCTTCATTCGTATTGCGGTACTCGCCTGGTTGATCGACTGCTGATGTATTATAGAAGTATTTCTCTTGGGATTATTATGTATGAGAGATGTACTTGTCATTCGAGTGGTGGAGTTGGGATCGACAGTGGTGATTCATCTGTTCTATGTATTTGGAGACTAGAAGTCCTCAGAAGCAGATTGTTTTTGGGTTGCGGACTGTGAAGATATGGCCAAAGTTAGCCAAATGATAGTACATGTTGTGGTTAGATCATTGTGGACTTTTGGAGGGCCATTAATCCATTTGTGGATGATCGGAGTTAATTTGAAGGCCCATTGGCAGGCCCAATGAGGATGTGTATTCTACACCTGGCCGGATTTGTTGACTTAGCACAGTTAGTGTTGATGGGTGAGTCATTCAGTTAGATTTAAGCTTGTTCATGCTCTAAAATGTTCTATGTGTCATTCTTCTATGCTATGAGGGTTGTGATTTGTTGGTTATAGGCACACATGACGCAATTATGTTTGGGCCTTGTAGCGGAATTCGAAAGAGATGGTTATTCGGGCGTTAAATGGTGGATCGTGCCTTGGTTATGGTCTTTCCAAGGTTGTGGTATATTGTGTTATCGCTCCTCCATGGTTATGGTCATGCACTTTGTGTACTTGATGCTGAATTGCGTGAGGTTGTTGATTTTTGAGCATTTTGGTTTGAGGTATTTCTTACGGACCGGTGTTTTGATAGGGTTATGCTTTGCAGCAGGGTTATGTGGAGATATGATCCTTTGTGATTGATTCGTGTGTCTTGGGTTCTACCATGTGTGATGGGTTCAAAGCATTGTGTTTGTGGTGGTACTTGTTGAGCTTGCAAGATGGTTCTCTCATTGAGTCATTTTTCATGTTGAATACATTTGAATTTTTGCTTATTGGTGCACAAATTACACGGCTTGTACCGGCTTTAGGTTGTATTGGTGTGCCAGGTCAGTAGAATAGCTATGTTTGATGAGATGAGTTCGTTGGACCTAGAATGGGTGTTATCGTATTTGATTACGGTATGTTTTGAAAACTAATATTGGAAGTCGGCTTAGAATTTGGCTTTGGTTCTTGTCGGACAAGAGAGAGAAACTCCATGGCTTGTTGATCTGATGAGTGGTCATGAGTATCTACGTGTTTCATTCACCGTTGACAGTGTACGAATGTTTGGAACAAGATCTTTGTTGATATGAGGTTTATTACCGGTACCAGATTTGGTTTTGAGCAGCTATTGTGATCGAAAATTGTTGCTACGAGTATGCGAGTTCTGTGGTATATCGTGCGATTACTTCTTGGGTTATGAGTATGGCTTGATACAGCTTGTTCAAACTTATACAATGTATAGATGCGAGAATTGGGTTTTGTAAGGAATTTCGGATGTTGGAAGTTGGGTTCCAAGGTTTGTGGGCTAAGCTTGAAGTAAGAATCTTCGGTTATGTTGAGTTGACGGACTTATATGGATTTGGGGTGACATGGGATCACCCCCGGGTATGTGCATAGTAAGGTTACACAGTGATTTGACGGCTTTGGAACAACTCTTGGCACGTTCGAGGACGAACGTCGGTTTAAGTGGGGGAGAATGTAACGACCTAGTTGGCCGTTTTGAGCATTTGCATTCCATTCAACTATTTAAAGTCTTGAGTAGCTTTGTAAGATGTGTTTTAATTTGTTTGAATCGTCAGTTTTGGTTTTCAGGTAATCCAGAATTGATTTAGAAGAATGATTTTCAACTAGGAAGCTTAAAGTCGGAAGAGGTTACCAAGTTTGACATTTTTGTATTTGACCCCGGACCGGAGTTTTGATGCTTCCATTAGTTTCGAATGGTGATTTTGGACTTGGGCGTATGCCCAGATTTGCATTTGGATATTTCTAGAAGGTTTCGACACTATTTGACGAAAGTTGGCAATTTGGAGGTTTTTAATGTTCATAAGTTTGACGATGAGTTGACTTTGATGATATAGGGTTTGCATTGTGGTTCCTGGAATTGGACTAATTTTGTTATGTCATTTGGGACTTGTGTGCAAAATTTGAGGTCATTCCGAGTTGATTTGATACGGTTCGACACGATTTTTGGAAGTTGAAAGTTCATTATGTTCGATTTGAGGTTCAATTCGTGGTTTTGATGTTTTTATGCGTGATTTGAGGCCTCAAGTAAGTTCGTGTTATGATATGGAACTTGTTGGTATGTTCGGACAGGGTTCAGAGGGGCTAGGGTGAATTTCGGATAGGTTTGGGTTGTGTTGCGCTTGTTGTTTTATGTTTCGACGTCGTTTCTTCAAGCATAAATGATAGTACATTAAGCAAATGAACTCCAGTTTTTGGTTTGATTGAAGCATTAGATCCGTATCGTAATTACAGAGCCATAGCAATGAGAATCATCGAATTTGGACATCGTATGAGGAAATTATGCTCATTTTAGTGACGGAGAAGAGAGTTGGTGCTGGTGCTTCACAGATGCGAAGTTGGGTCCGCATCTGCGACCCCCCATGTGCAGAAAATGGTCGGCAAACGCGGAAATGGCAGCTGGAAATGCGCAGGTACGGATTTTTTATCGCAAAAGAGCAAATCCTTGTGTATAAAAAAATCAGACTGCATTCTTTTGGTATTTTGAGCACATCTTGAGTTCTAGAAGCTTCGATTGAGGTGATTTTTGTAGCGTTCTTCTCGTCTTTTCATGCAGGTCAGTATCTAACTACAATTTTTGTATTTAATATGATTACAGTAGTTCAATTTTGAATTAATCCATATTTTGATTGGAGAATTAGGGATTTTTATCAAAAACTTTTTTATAGTGAATAATTGAGTTTTGAACATCGATTCGGAGTCGGAATTAGATGAAATTGGTATGGTTGGACTCGTAATTGAATGGGTTATCAGATTTTGTGAGTTTTATTAGGTTTTGAGGTGCGGGCCCCAGTTTGGCTTTTTGGTTGATTTGGGGATTTTGATTGAAGATTCAACCTTTATCGATTGGGTTCGTTTCCTTTGGCATTATATGATATTCCTGAGTTGCTTTTGGCTAGTTTCGAGCCGTTTGAAGGTCGATATGCACAGGATGGCATTTCCAAAGTATTGTTTGGCTTGCTCGGTATTGGATTTGGCTTGTTTGAGGTAAGTATCTTATCTAAACATGGTTGAGGCACTAGTTGCTTGAACTATTTGTGATAGCTACGCGCTATAAATGTGCACATGTGTGGGATTTGAGCCCATGTGCTAACACCGAGGTATTTATCCATGCTCGAATTGTGCTTAGGTTATGAAAAGCCTAGAATTGACTGTTAAGCTTTTGGCTTTGATATTTCTCATATTTGTACCATTGTGTAAACTATTTGAGCCATATTTGAGGCTATATAGAGGTTTAATCCTTGAATGAACTTAATAAATGCTATTCTGTGATGAAATTGCCAATTTGAGCTATGATAGCACATTTTGCACATGCCTACACTTTAGCATGTCATTTATACCAGTCCAGGAGCATGAGATTTTGTTAATCATTCATCATATAGATGTATTTTTGTTTATTTTCTCCTATGTTATATGATTGGACTGATGCATGTAACCACGCTGGGCGGATTGTGTTATTATGCCTGTAACGACCTGCCCGGTCGTTTTGAGCTCTAGGGCGTCGTTCGTGGTTCGAGGCCTTAAATAGCTTCACTTCAGGTATTATGACTTGTACGTGTGGTCGGAATTGAATTTCGGGAGGTTCAGAGTTGATTTGGAAAGATAATTCTAATTTCAGAAGCTTTAAGCTTTAAACGACTTCAGAATCGGGATTTGAAGGTTCCAATAGGTTCGTATGATGATTTCGGACTTGGGCGTATGTTCGGCTTGAGTATCGGATCACCCGGAAGCATTTCGTCGCTTGTTGTGCAAAGTTGGCATTTGGAAGGTTTTAGAATTTCCTAAGTTCGGTTTGAGCTGGATTTTGGTGTTATCGATGTCCGTTTGCGATTCCGAACCTTGAAATAGGTTCATATTGTGATTTATGACTTGTGCGCAAAGTTTAGCGTCATTCCGGAATGTTTTGATATGATTCTGACGCGTTCGTCGATGTTTGGAAGTTTGAAAGTTTAAAGAAAGATTTTATTGTCGATTCATAGTTTGGATGTTGTTTAGTGTGATTTGAGGCCTCGAGAAAATTTGCATCATGTTTTGGGAATTATTGGTATGATTGGACAAGGTCCGGGGGTCCTCGAGTGTGTTTCGAACGGGATTCGGATTGATTTGAGCCTTGATGGAGTTGCTGGAAATTTCTGATGCTGGTACAACCGCTTCTGCGGAAGTTTGGTCATAGAAGCAAGGTGAGGCTCGCCGAAGTGGCTTGGGCAGCCTGGGGGTGAAATTGTAGAAGCGGAGGCGAGCAGCGCACCTGCTTGTGCGCAGAAAAGCGAGGCCAGTGCCGCAGTTACGGGCAATTGTGTAGATGCGCGAGGCTGTGTCTCACCTGCGGTTGCACAGAAGCAGAAGAATTTCCGCAGGTGCGATGGACTGCTAACAGTGGTGCTTCCATAGGAGCGAGATTTGTTATCGCAGAAGCGAGCTCGCAGGCACACAAGGAGTTCCGCAGGTGCGGAAAATCGACTGGGTAGAATATATATGCTAACCTATACGGGATTTGCTCATTTCATCTCATTTTTCTCTCTTGGAGACGACTTTGGGGCGATTTTGGAGAGCTATTCATCCACATCTTGGTGGTAAGTGTTTCAAAACCACTTTTGGTTATATTTCACGAACATATATAGAATTTTAACATGAAAATTAGTAGAAATTGAGGAATTTTGAAAGAAACCTAGAATTTGGTATTTTAGCTTTTGACCACGAAATTGGACATAGAATTGAGAATAAATTATATATTTGAGTTCATAATGATATGGGTAATGTATGTCTTTGAAAATTTTCGGAGTCCGAGCACGTGGGGTTGACTTTATTGACTTTTCGAGTGGAGTTGAAAATTGTTATAAATTGTTAAATTGTAAGCATTGGAGTATATTTTGATTTATTTGCACGTTGTTTGACTTATTTCGGAATGTTTGGCTTGGATTTGAGTGTTAGAGTGGCGTTGGAGCCGGTTATGGAACTTCAGAGCGAGGTAAGTCTCCTGTCTAACCTTGTGAGGGGGAAACTACCCCCTGAATAATGTAATTGTTATGTGATACTAGTTGTGGGTGCTAAGTATGCACGAGGTGCAAGAGTCTGTACGTAGCTAAAGCATGTTCATGTCCAAATAATCTTAGGACCTTCTCATGTAATATTTGAATTATTTGAACTCATTCTGCTGGCTTAGATAATTGAATTTATAATCGAAATTGATTTAGAAATAAATATATGTATACTAGGTCGAGCCTTATCACTTTGAGTTGTTGGCGAGTTATTTGAAAAACAATAAAGATTATATTCACTTTGTGCTCATGTACTGTATTGTAAGCATGTGTCTTGTAATTAGGTAACTTCCTTCCTTTCATATGGAGTGGGCCGAAGGCGTCGGCAGCATAATAGATACATCTATGATTCGTGCCGCTCGACCCTCGATAGTGTAGACATTATTTTGGATAGGGACGAACGACCTCGGCATAATCATGCATTATATCGCAGGTAGTTCGAAAATTCACGAGATAATCTTTCTGCTGATGCCCGGCATTTTATGGTATTCCTTATCCATTTGATATTGACACTTGACATGTTCTAAGCCGTTAAGGTAGAATACAAGATAGAAAGATTCATACTTTAAAGAAAATATTTGGAAGATTATGTAACTTACTGATTTACCTCATTATTGTTGTGTACTTCGGATCTGCTAATGATTTATTATAATGCTTTAGTGGACCTCTAGTAAGTGTCGATGTCGACCCCTCGTCACTACCTCTCCGGGGTTAGACTAAATACTTACTAGGTACGCATTGATACTCATGCTGCACTTTTGCACTAAAAGTGCAGGGTCTGACAAGTTCATTTGGTGATCATCTTTGCGCGTAGACGCACACGTTGAGGGGACTTATGTGAGAAGCATTTCAAGCTACGCATCGCAGTCCACGGACTCTCCACCATACTATTTATTTTATCCTATCTTATTTACATTCTGGACAGATGTTGTATTATTATTGTACTCCTTAGAAAATGCTCATGCACTTGTGACATCGGGTTTTGGGGTTATACTAGTTGATGCTTATGGTTTCGTATATTATTATCGCCTTTCATTTCTTTTGTAAACTACAAATGTTGTACGTTCCCGTGGATCTAGAAGTGTAAATATCCTTCCTTATTAAAATCTATGATTTTGAAAGTAATAAAATGAGTAAATAAATTGATAAATCACTGTTGACTTGCCTGACGACGGCGTTAGGCGCCATCAGGACCTATAGTGGATTTGGGGTCGTGACATCTTGGTATCAGAGCGTTAGGTTCATTTGGGTCTCGCGAGTCATGAGCAAGTCTAGTAGAGTCTTGCGGATCAATACAAAGACATCTATACTTTATCTTCGAGAGGCTACAAGGCTATTATGAGCACTTCCTTCTTGATTCCTCATTGTGCAGTTTGATTCCTTTGAGGCTTACGCCTTTATTTCCATTCTACTAAATCTTATGTGACGTGAAGCCTTGTTATCAGTTGGGCGTCGAGGAGTTGTGGTGGTACCATAGACGTGGTGCAGGATGTTTTTCCCTGCGTGTTCGGGCGGGCTATTATTGTCGCCTTATGGAAGGATGTTCTGTCGTTTCGGCTCAGTATCTGAATTTCCTATGGTTTTGAGGCTATGCACAGGTTGCTATGATATTCATGTATGGTTATCGCACAGTGTTGGTGTAATGGTAGGTGTTTATTTATGGATCGCGGCAGTGAATGACTCGAAAGGAGGATTTGTTAGTGCCTGATTTAGAGGTTCAGCATTTAATTCTGGCAGAGGAAAGGCAATCAGTTTATGGATGTTCAGGCTTGGGTTGATGGAGTAACGAGACTTGATATTTTCGGGCTTGGTGGAATTCTCAATTGTAATGTGGTGTCGTCGTCCTTATTGAACGCATTAAGGTTCACCGGCGTTATTGTCTTCTTCGATTTGCCTTCGGGGCAGGATGTTGTGAAATGGTGTTAGAGAAAAGATTGTCAGAGATAGCGGTGTGTAGCGGTTTTGGGATCGAATTGGTGTTTCTAATGTTGATGGCTTGAGAAAGATGATCTTCCAGGAGGTTTAGAGTTAGTATCAATTTATTAGTTCAAGTGTTGCAGGTATGGATTTGATTTGAGGCAACATTTGGGCAGAGAGGAATGGGGAAGGACATGGTGGGAGGTGTCTCGCGGTGGTGGAATTAATAGCAGGTCAAGTATGAAAAGCAGAGGTCGAGAAGTTGCTTAAAGGAGATGCTTTAACCGAAGTGGGAGTGGCGGAGTAGCATATGAATTCTGTGGTAGGATAGCCACGTGCCTTGATAATGTTTAGAGCGATTTGGGAATCATGGTGGATAGTGACTAGGTCTACGGATTTATTTTGGGCTGGTGGCTACTGTACTGAGGAAGATTGAATATAGCGGAGAGGAGTTTGCTTGAAATGAAGAGGGGTGTGAAGACTTGATTATCGTTTTCGGGATACAACGCGACTTCGAGTTTGGAATGTATTGTCGAACTTTCAATTGATGTTGATGGGGAATGAGCATGGGCTCGGGAGGATTTAATGATTTCGTGGTAGTTGCATCCAATGCAATGTCGTTGGAAGATGTCGGTTAGGAATTCCACAGGTGGGTGATCTCCTGTGAGCAGGTTAGCGGTTGCGTGATTTTGATGAAGTTTCTACGAAGAGTTCTACTTGCTACCCGAAAGAAGGTCGAATATGCGATTGTGGCTGATAATTCGAAATGTTAATGAAACATTTAACAAAAGATTTCGAGAAATTTGGTGGGTTAAAGGTGTGAGATCATGGTAATTGAGAAGGAGAAATCCTCGTGCGTTCTAGGTTTATGTAATTGTAGCTTACCCACCATCTACGATTGGATCACGTGGTTGTCTGCTTGTGCGGTTTCTGGTTATTGGTGTATTGGTAGGTTATTATGACTAAGGAAAGAAAACATCAGGGGTAATTCGAGCAAAGAAATTGATAAATGTGTGCTATATTCTGCTTTATCGATTCATGTGCAGGTTTTGGGAAGACTCAGAGTTTATGCTTTTGTGGATGTGATGTACAAGAAAAGGAATTCAACCGGTTTCTTCTTTGAAAGGGTGTTCATATGCTACCAGCACGTTGGAGTTTGGTTATGTTCGGGATCTGGTCAGCGTGGGTGACTCTCAACAGTCATAGTGGGTTCAAGAATTAAAGTGCAGTGCCTAAGGATTTCCGATCCATTGTTTGATTAAGAATCGAGTTGTTGCAGCAGATTATGCAAGGGGCTCAAAGTGTTCCATGCTATCATCGGGTCTGTAGTGCAGTATTAGAGGAAAGGGAGAAATAGCTTCGGATTTGCGAAAGGTCTTGCAGAATGGGTGTACTAGTTGGAGATACTATTGTGCGCTTGAGAAGGGTATGAGATGGTTCATGGGCATTGAGACGATGTGGTCTCGCGATTCTGGTCACTCAAGATGAGTGCGGATTGGGTTCGTATGTTTTGAATGGAGCTATTTCTATTTCTAAGGTAAGTCCATAGTAAATTGAAAGAAGTTGGGTCGGTTAATAATGGTTAAATCAGCATGATTGTGGCAATGATCAGTTTCTTCGGCTTGTGAAGTTATACATGTGGTTTGGGGTTGTACGTACGGACTGGACAGCCACCATAACTTGATTGATTTGGGAGGTATTTGATTCAAATGGCTTTGTTGAGTAAATGGATTCCGGAAAAGTCAAGGCGGTTTATATCACGACTTGAGGTTTGTATTTTGTGCGTTTTGGGAATTCAGTTGCGTGTTGCATTGGTTCTTCTGAAATGAGCTAAGTGAAAGGTTTCTAGCCAATGAAGTGTTTACTCTACTAGTAGTTTAGGGGTTAGGATGAATTCTTGTATTCTCGCGTAGCAGCATGATGGGTACAGTGAGCGGCATGGGAATTTAAAGTAGAGGATCAAGGTTCATTCGGTGTTGACAAGAATGTCACGAGCTCAGATGAGCAGGGGAGAATCCAGATGTTTAGAGTAAGCTGGCACTACCTTAGTGTCATTTGAGAATGGTGTCCGAGGGAAGAGGCTTTGTGTACCGATTGTGGATTCTTGACTTGCTTTACAACATCAGTATTACTGGTGGTATGGAGGTGCAAACCTTGCTAACTAGTGTGGAAGGTCCTGGGAGCATATCCCACGAGAAAATCTGTATAAGTGTGGCATGTTAGTCACTTGATTGTTAAAGATTGAAACCAAGTATAAAGATTTTTGGTACTATCGTTAATGTGAGAGTTGATGCCTAGAAGGCGCCCTATTCCTTAGGTTGTGAACTGTGGGAGTTTTGTCCGGAGTGGACGGCTGCTCGTGTGTGGGGCCATCGTAGATCCTTGGAAGGTTAATGGCCTAGTTTGGTATGATCAGAATCGGGTTGAGGTCCGTTGGTGGGTCTAATGTGAATGTGTGCTCCACGTCATGCCAGATGTGTTCATTCGTCATAGCATTGCTTATGGAGGAATTGCCGCGCATTGGATGTTATTCCCGTCGTCAGCTGTTCCATGTAATACTCTATTATGCCAGGTGGGTTGTGAGACGTCTTGATGTGTGTTTTCTTCTTGATTGTTACGTGCGGATCGGGTTGCACGCTGCCACAGGTATATTGTTTGGATCGGGTGGCACGCTGCCAAGGGCATGTTGTGTGGATCAGGTTGCATGCCGCAACATTGTCATGTTTGGATCGGTTGCATGCCGCAGCAGTGTCATATTGGATCGGGTTGCACGCCGCAACAATGAGATGTTGAGCATAGTTCCTTACACCTATTTTCTATGCCTTGTTTTTCATCCCTAAGGTAGGTTCATAGCATCTATTCGGCTGTTCTATTCATTACGTGAGCCGGGTGATTCCCTGTTAGAGTTTGTTCTTCCTTATGAGTTATATTCGAGTGGTGGCTTATGCGCCCACTGATGGCGTCATATGAGTTCTGGGTTAGTGGTTGAGGTGGCTTATTGCCTGAGCAGCTTGTACTGGGTGAGACGAGAGTATTAGACCTGAAATTAGTGCAATCAGATTTGTATAAGGTACATTAAAGAGAAAATATCGTTATTCAGTTCAGAATGAAGTAATGGTTCGTGTCAGGAGGAGAGACTCCATGAGTTATTGATTCGGCAGGTGGTTATGAGTTTCTACACATCTCTTTTGTCATGGCAGTATTTCGAGAATTGGAACAGGGATCACATGTGTTATGAGGCATATTGCGGGCATCAGATTTGTGAAATTTCAGCTGTTGTGGTCGGAGGATGTATTATGGGCATGTGAATTATGTGGTGAATGATGTGAATTCAGCAAAGGTGTATGATAATGTTTTCGTACGGTGTGTAGTGATTGATACGGTGTTCGTATGTTAGAATCAAATTTTATAGAGAAATACGGAGGTAGGAATTTGGTTCTAAGGCTTATTGACTAAATAAAAGGGAGGATCTTCAGTCTGGCTAGAATTAATGGGCTCAACAGGGTTGTGGTGGCACGAGTAGGTGCACAAGGTATTGAACGATGATTTTGGGGCAACTCCGGAGCAGTTCTTAGCACGTTTGAGGACGAACGTATGTTTATGTGGGGGAGAATGTAACGACCCGACCGGTCGTTTTGAGCTCTAGTGCGTTGTTCGGCTGTTCGAGGCCTTGAATAGCTTCACTTCAGGTATTATGACTTGTACGTGTGGTGGAAATTGAATTTCGGGAGGTTCAGAGTTGTTTTGGAAAGAAAATTATAATTTCAGAAGCTTTAAGTTGGAAGAATTGACTAAGGCTTGACTTTTGAGTAAATGACCTCGGAATTGGGATTCGAAGGTTCCAATAGGTTCGTATGATGATTTTGGACTAGGCATATGTTCAGGTTGAGTATTGGATCACCTGGGAGCATTTCGGCGCTTATTGTAGAAAGTTGGCATTTGGAAGGCTTTAGAATTTCCTAAGTTCGGTTTGAGGTGGACTATGGTGTTATCGATGTCCATTTGGGATTTCGAGCCTTGGAATAGGTTCTTGTTGTGATTTATGACTTATGCGCAAAGTTTGGCTTCATTCCGGAATGTTTTGATATGATTCGGATGCGTTCATCGAAGTTTGGAAGTTTGAATGTTTAAAGAAGGATTTTCATCGTCGATTCGTAGGAAGAATATATATGATAGCCAATACGGGATTTGCTCATTTGATCTCATTTTTCTCTCTTGGAGCCAACTTTGGGGTGATTTTGGAGAGCTATTTCATCCACCTCTAGGGGGATAAGTGTTTGAAAACCACTTTAGATTATGTTTCATGAACATATATGGAATTTTAACATGGAAATTAGCCAAAATTGTGGGATTTGGAAAGAAACCTAGAATTTGGCATTTTGGACTTTTGACCACGAAATTGGACATGAAATTTTGAATAAATTATATATTTTAGTTCGCAATGTTATGGGTAATGTATATCTTCGAAAATTTTCTGAGTCCGGTCACGTTGGCCCGAGGGTTGACTTTATTGACTTTTCGAGCAAAGATAGGAATTATTACAAATTGTTAAATTGAAAGCATTGAGGTATATTTTGAATTATTTGCGCATTGTTTGACTAGTTTTGGAACGATTGGCTTGGAGTTGAGTGTTAGAGTGGCGTTGCTACGTAGGCATGAGGAGACGAGAGTCCGTATATAGCTAGAGCATGTTTATGTCCGAATAGACTTAGGACCTTATCATGTAATATTTGAATTATTTGAACTCATTCTGTTGGCTTATCTAATTGAATTTATAATCGAAATTGATTTAGAAATAAATATATGTATACTAGGCCTAGCCTTATCACTTTGAGTTGTTGCCGAGTTATTTGAGAAACGGTAAAGATTGTATTCACTTTGTCCTCATGTACTGTATTGTAAGAACGTTTCTCATTTTTTAGTAACTTCCTTGCTTTCTTGTGGAGCGGATCAAACGCCTCGGCAGTATAATAGATACATCTATGGTTCGTGCCGCTCGACCCTCGGCAGTGTACACATTATTTTAGATCGGGCCGAACGACCTCGGCATAATCGTGTGTTATATCACTGGTAATTCAAAAATTCACGAGATTATATTTCCGCTGATGCCCGTCATTTTATGGTATTCCTTATTCATTTAATATTGACAATTGGCATGTTCTGAGCCGTTAAGGTAGAATACAAGATAGAAAGACTCATACTTTAAGAGAAATATTTGGAAGATTATGTAACTTACAAATTTACCCCGTTATTGCTGTGTACTTCAAATCTGCTTATGAGTTATTATCATGCTTTATTGGACCTCTAGTAAGTGTCGATGTTGACCCCTCGTCACTATCTCTCCGAGGTTAGGCTAGATACTTGCTGGGTACGCGTTGATTTACGTACTCATGCTGCACTTCTGCACTAAATGTGCAGGATCTGATAGGTTCATTTGGTGATCATCTTGGCGTATAGGCGCACCTGTTGAGGGGACATATGTGAGCCGCATTCCAGGCTACGCATCGCAGTCCACCGACTCTCCATCATACTATTTATTTTATCGTATCTTATTTACATTATGGACAAATGTTGTGTTATTATTGTACTCCTTAGAAAATGCTCATGCACTAGTGACACCGGGTTTTGGGGTTATACTAGTTGATGCTTACGGTTTCATATATTATTATCGCCTTTCATTTCTTTTGTAAACTACAAATGTTGTACGTTCCCGTGGATCTAGAAGTGTAAATCTCCTTCCTTATTAAAATCTATGATTTCAAAAGTAATAAAATGAGTAAATAAATTGATAAATCATTGTTGGCTTGCCTGACGGCGGCGTCAGGCGCCATCTAGACCTATAGTGGATCTGGGGTTGTGTCTATGCTTGTGACCACGTCGGGCGGATTATGTTGTTATGCATGTGACCACGCTGGGCGGATTGTGAGTATGGGCACATGAGTTGCCCGTGCGATTGAAATTGAGCCCATGACCTTGCTTGGCGGTTTATGATATTGAGCCTGTGATCACACCGGGTAGCACATTGAATTGGTCGTGCTTGCGTATGGATACAGATCCATCCCCCTAGGGTCACCTCTCATGTTTCTCTCTTGATGGTGTACAAGCGGATTGTGAGAAACTGACGGGTTTCTGGTTGATGAGAGCTCTGGGAGAGCTGGTTACTATTATTGGATCAGGTTGCGTGCCGCAACGGACTAATATTTGGTTAATGATTTCATCTTTACATGAATTTCCTCAACTGTTTACCTGATTTTACTTGCATATCTTCCTTATATGCTAGATAGTTGACTGAGCAAAACACTTTAAAACAAAGAATAGTGAGCATCAAAGTGGTTTTAGCTGAGATTTTACTATTTTGACTGTATCTGTGCTATACTAGTTGAATTATGAACTGTGCAGGTGTTAGTGAGTATCATCTATACTTCTTGCTTCTTTTACCTCGTCGAGGTTAGTTAGGATACTTATTGAGTACATGGAGTCGGTTATACTCATACTACACTTTTGCATCTTGCGTGCAAATATTGGAATTATTGCTGCTGTGTATGGCGCAAGCTGGCATTGAAGATGTACCCGCGTTCCAGTTAAGGTTGTCACTTGTCCTGGGTAGTTTTAGATTCGAATTATTTTCATTTACAATCCAGACAGATGTTGTAATTATTTCAGTTCAATTTTTGTAAAGAAATCTAAGTCTTAGCGGCTCGTGACTTGTATTACCAGTCGTGATGGTACCTGACCTAACCCGCTAGGTAAGCCAAATAACAATAAAACATAATATAATGATAGTGATAAGAGTCCAACAGGAAATAATTGAATTTTATATATCTCACCAAGGACTGGTAGTACAAATCATAAGCTTCAAGAACTTAAAGTTTATAAAATTGGTAAGAAATAAATACGTCATCTCTTTGAAATGTACATACACAGATTTTTATAAATCCTAAGCTATCATGAACAAAAGTCAACTACAACCGGAACGTAGGTATATCTTCAACACCAGCTCTCGCCATACACAGCAATATCAGCTCCAAAATCTACAAGGTGCAAAAGTATAGTATGAGTATAACCGACACCATGTACTCAATAAGTATCCTAATTAACCTCAGATAATACCAAGCAAGCCAAACATTACTCTACAAATGCCATCCTTCACGTATCAACCTTCAAGCGGATCGAAACTAGCCAAAAGCAACTTAAAAACATCAAATAGTACCCTAGGAAAAAATCCCAATCGATAAAGGTCGAATATTTGCACATTCACTCAAAGTCAACCAGAAAGTCAAACCCAGGCCCGCACCTCGAAACCTGACAAAACTCACAAAATCTGACAACCCATTCAATTACGAGTCTAACCATACTAATTTCACTCAAATCAGACTCCCAATCGCTGTTCAAACCTCAAAAATTCACTTTATGAAATTTTAGACAAAACCCCAAAATTTCTCTTTGAAATTCATAATCCAAATGCCAAGAAGAAAGATAGATTCATGAAATATAATCAAAACCGAGTAGAGAACACTTACCCCAATCCATGTGGTGAAAATCGCCCAAAAATCGCCTCAATTCGAGTTTGATAGCTCCAAATATGGTAAAATGACTCTAATCCTCGAGATGGGATTTAATAGAGTCTGCCCAGCTATTTACGCATTTGAGAACAAAAGGCCGCCTTAGCAGCGTTGCTTCTACGACAACTATCCTAGTTCTGCAGAAAGCAATGGAGGCCCATCCATTTGCACCTGCGGAAAAGGTCCAGTTTATGTGCAATCGCAGGTCCAATATCAACCCACGCTTCTGCGCGCCCTTCGCTTCTGCGCTCCAAGCCGCCGCATCTACGCCATTGCAGATGTGTTGATTCCTCTGCATATGCAGACTCCTGCTACAAGCTTCACATCCACTCGTGCAACTCATTTGTCGCTTTTGCGGCTTTGCACCTGCGCCCATAGCTCCGCAGGTGCAGTCGCACAAGAACTCCTACAAAACTAGCATAGCCAAAATGATCTAAAAAGATTCAAACCTCGTCCGAAACTCATCCGATCTCCTGGGACCTCGTATGAATATATCAACAAGTCACAAAATATAATACGCACCTACTCGAGGCCTCAAATCACACATAACAACATCAAAACCACGAATCGCACCTCAAATCAAACTTAATGAACTTTTGATCTTTTAACTTCCAAAACTCGTGCCCAACCATATCAAATCAACTCGGAATGAACTCAAATTTTGCATACAAGTCCCAAAAGACATAATGAAGGTACTCCAACTCCCGGAACAACAATTTGAATCCGATATCATCAAAGTCAACCATCGATCAAACCTATGAACACTCCAAACCTTCAAATTTGCAACATTCGCCAAATAGTGCCGAAACCTTCTAGAATTATCCAAATGCAAATTCGGGCATACAGCCGAATCCAAAATCACCATCCAGACCTAACGGAATCATTAAAACTCTGATCCAGGGTCAAATACACAAAAGCCAGACTTGGTGACTCTTCCAACTTAAAGCATCCTAGTTGAGAATCATTCTTTCAAAAAAATTCAGAATCACCTAAAAACCAAAATCGACGATTCACACAAGTCATAATACATCATACGAAGCTACTCAAGACTTCAAATAGCTTAACGGAATGCAAATACTCAAAACGACCGGTCGAGTCGTTAAATTCTCCCCCACTTAAACATATGTTCATCCTCGAGCGTGCCCAGAGTCGCTCCAAAGCCATCAAATCGCTGTGTAACCTTGCCATGCACATTTCCGGGGGTGATCTCACGTCACCCTATTCCATATAAGCCTGACAAGACAACATAACTGAAGATCATTACTTCAACCTTAGTCCGTAAACCTTAGAACCCAATTTCCAACATCCGATATTCCTTACAAGACCCCGAATATCACATATACACATTGTATAAGTCTGAACAAGCTATATCAAATCATAACCATAACCCAGGATGTAATCACATGATATACCACATAACTTGCATACTCGTAGCAATGATTCTTGATCACAGTAGCTGCTCAAAACAAACCCAATGCCGGTAATAAACCTCATATCAAATAAAACATCATTCAAAACCTTCTTACACTGCTGATGATGGAAGAAACACGTAGAAACTCATAACCACTCATTAGATCAACAAGTCATGGAGCTCTCTTGCTTAACAAGAACCATATCCAAATTCTAAGTCGACTTTCAATATTATTCTTCCAAACATAACGTAATCGAATCCGATAGTATCTATTCTACGTCTAATGACCTCATCTTATCAAACACAAGTATTCTATCGACATGCCATACCAATATAACCTAAAGCTACGAACCGTGCAATCCATGCACCAATAAGCAACAATTCAGATGCACTCAAACATGGGACATGGGAAATGACTCAAATAAGAAAACCGTACTGCAAGCCTAATAAGTACCATCACAAACTCAATGCTACGAACCTATTACACATAGTAAAATCAAAACACACAAATCTATCACAAGGGATCATATCCCAACGTAACCCTGATGTAATGCGTGACCCCATCCAAACACTGGTCCGTATGAAATACCTCAATCCACAATGCTCAAATTCAACAACAATACGCAATTCGATAGCAAGTACACGAAGTGCATGACCATAACCATGGACAATCAAGTAACACAATATACCACAGCCCCGAAAGACCATAGTCAAGACGCAATCAACCATTACACACCCCAATCACCATCTCGCTCGAATCCCGCCACTAGGCCCAAACAGAACCGCACCATGTGTGCACATAACCAATGATCCATAACCCCTCGTAGCCTAAAAAGAGTAACACATTGAACGTATCAGAGCACGAACAAGCTCAACTCTAACCGAGTGACTCATCCCTCAAACTAACAGTTCTGAGTCAACAAATCCGACCCAATGTAGAATACACATCCTCCTCGGGCCTATTGAAATGCGCCTTCTGCAATACGTACCCTTCCCAAGAAATACCACGTAATAGCATTCATCTAGTCATCTAATACCGTCCATGATGTCTAAGAATTCATGACCTTCCCTTAAAAACTGAACCGTGACCTTGCACATGCACATCTCAATGCCACACAACATACAACATCTATCATGCCATCATATGAAAACACGAGAAACCCGTTGTTAACTCTGAGTCACAAGCAGAATACATACTCAATTAGTCAGGAACTTTTCACTTGATCCCATCAAAGAGAAAATAACAATACGCAACATGCTCCTCACACCGGTAGAAAATATCCATCTCAAACCATGGCAGAAACCATCAAGTACTCTTCGAAACCCATTTGCACATAACCAAGCCATCAGAACTGAATCTCTCTGACTCGACCAAGCCACATAGGTCGCCAAACCCAAGAGTATTACCATAAAACACCTGCAGAGACTCACCACATCATAAGTACCCAAAGAACCGATCATATCCATTACCATGCTGATCCAACCTACTACGAAGCTGTCTTATTTCTCCAAAATCTTTCCAAATTACCCTCAAGTTAACACTTATCCTTGCTAAAACACCACGATCCTTACCCAAAGTTCACCATAAGAGATCCTAGCATAAAACCACACCGCCCAAAGGCCCATAAGCCGTTGTATTCCCTCTTAAGCACCCCAAAAGTACCACAGCCGAAACACTCACTGTGAAGAGACCTTTTGTGAATCTAAAGTCGTTTCCTTCGCCTTCCTGACACTGAAATGTAGAATACATAATGATATAAAAATACCGCGAGTCTCGACACCATCCAATGTAAATCTCATATTCTGGCCATGTACAAATCTAAAGAATTCTAAATTGTTACAAATAAATCTTGAATCCATTTGAACCTTCTCGAGAGTCATCCACTCTGCTCAAATCTCAATTGCACCGCCCAAATGGGCCGAACGACCTGTGCCCCATTAGCTTGACAACACCCAACGAAATAACCCCACCTTAACGCGACCGAGCAAATTTCCTACTCCATGCACACTACATCCTTCACGAATAACAACTTAATCATTCCATGATTCCCATATACGCCTAAAGTGTAATACACCATGCATCCAGAAATTTTCTTCATTAAGTCACCCTCAAACCAGCCTCTCCAAGTCATAACCGATCCACAAGTATGCCTTAGACCGAAACCAATACAACACGTAATCATGCAATTAAATTGTCGATAGCAGACTCCCCCACTGGGCTCAAAGCCATAGATCAAAACAGTCGATAACTCACACTGCCCATACTTTATTACTGCCATAATACCGCAGTGAGATTTAACTAAATCCTTCATAAGCTCATGTAACACAAACCATATAATACCTCAAATCATCTGCTAAGCTCGCATTCATCCTCGTAACAGTTAGTCAACTGTCTCAACAAATCCAAACTCAAATCGCAACACATATAACCCACTGGTAGAATAAAAAAAAACTCCACACAACATCATAAGGATCACATATCCATAAATTACCCCGCAAGTGATAACCCACCTGCTTAGCCACAAAATAACATCTCCCTATACCCTTCAGAATCACAACTACTACGCAATCACTTTATCTTCCTAAGTCTAAAATGATCAATAGAACATACAAATTTACTTCATTCCACAAATAAACGACATGAAAGTTCCCTCAACACGATCATAACTCGAGACTATGCAACACATCAAGACAGAATTTAAGCATCCAATAGTCATTTCCACATCCCAAGCAAGCTCTTCTTGCCACATCTAAACCTTCTGAATGTATACTGCAGTCACGTCATACTTATCACATAGCCATCCAACCATTCACCAAGCCAAAAATTCCACTCGTAGAGAAACTACTGGGCATATAAGTCTAAAAGCACATGCTCACAAAACTGAAACTACCGAGCCTATGCTGCAGTCTAAACCTGGCCTCAAGCCCTCTAGACTGGCCCGTCACCAAAACACAAAAAATGCATCGCGCACCTTATCCATTGAATCACAAGTTGTCGATGTACAGCTGATACCGAGCGCTCACATGCGCATACGAGTGAGTGGAAGGAATTTAAAGAGATACGCTTCAAGCTGAATCAATGCCGCACGATAAGGAAACAAAGATGGGAAGTTTGTCCTAAATGCCTTGTAGTCTCTTGAAGATAGGTATAGACGTCATTATACCGATTCGCAAGACGCTACTAGACACTTGCTCATGACTCGTAGAACTTATGAACCTAAAGCTCTGATACCAACTTGTCACGATCCGAAATCTAACTAGTCGTGATGGTACCTGACCTAACCCGCTAGGTAAGCCAAATAACAATAAAATATAATATAATGATAATGATAAGAGTCAAAACGAAATAACTTATTTTTATACCTCTCCCCAAGGACTAGTATTACAAATTATGAGCTTCTAAGACTTAGAGTTCACAAAACTTGAATGAAATAAATACATCATCTCTTTGAAATGTACATAAACAAATTTTTATAATCCTAATCTATCATGAACAAAAGGCAGCTACAACCGGAACGTAGGTACATCTTCAACACTAGCTCCCGCCATACACAGCAATATCAGCTCCAAAATTTGCACGCAAGATGCAGAAGTGTAGCATGAGTACAACCGACCTATGTACTCAATAAGTGTCTTAACCAACCTCGGTGAGGTAAAAGTAGTAGGAACTATGAATGATACTCACCAACAACTGTGCAGTTCATAATTTCAACAAGTATAAAATGGATATATGATCAAATCAGAAAATCTCAAGTAAAACTACTTTGATTCTCATAATTCTTTATTTAAAATATTTTTGCTTAGTCAACAATCCATCATATAAGGAAGTTATGAAGGTAAATCAGGTAAATATTCGAGAAAATTGCAAGTAAAGAGGAACTGCAATCACCAAATATCAGTCTGTTGTGGCGCGCAACCCGATCCAATAACAGTAAGCCAATACGACCTGTTGTAGCGTGCAACTCGATCCAATAATAGTAACCAGCTCTCCCAGAGCTCACATCTACTAGAAACCCATCGGTTTCTCACAATCTTGCGTGCACACCATCAAGAGAGAAACATGAGAGAGTGACCCTAGGGGGATGGATCCTTATCAACACGCAAGCACGGCTAATTCAACGTGCTACCAGCCCGGCGTGATCACGGGCTCAATATTATAATCCGCCCGGCATGGTCACAGGCTCAATGTGATGGATCTGCCCGGCGCGATCACAGGCTATATCATGATCCGCCCGTCGTGGTCACAGGCATGTCATTATAATCCGCCCTGTGTAGTCACAGGCATATCATCACAATCCACCATGCGGTGTCACAGGCATAACAACACAATCCACCCGGCGTGGTCAGAGGCATAACAACAAAATATTTGCCCGACGTGGTCAAATGCATAACAACACAATCTGCCTGGTGTGGTCACAAACATAACAACACAATCCGCCCGGCGTGATCACAAGCATCCAGTCCAATAATATCACACAGGAGCAAACAAACAAGAATACATGTATATGGTGAATGACTAACAAATCTCATGCTCTTGGACTGGTATAAATGACATGCTAAAGTGTCACATACTTCCCTGTTCTCTTTTATTTTATGTTTTATTTTAAAATTGTTAATTGTAAGCAGTATTTTAAAAGGTGTTTTTGGAGCGAGCCCCGTGGCGAGGCGCACCAAAAATGTCCCGAGGCGATGGTGTGGGGCGAATGTCTCAAGGGGCGTACGCCTAGCAATACAGGGCGTACGCCCGAGCATTCAGGGCGTACGCCTGGGCGTTTGAGATGCGTTTTTGTGTTGAGGCATAATCCCCAGAGACTTTTTCAAATTAAAACAAAATTTATTGAATAAGTCCTTCATATAATACCAAAATTCTCAAAAGTCAGCTTGTAATTACTCAAAAGTTTTAAAAAGGAACTGAAATGTATTAATTTAAAAGTCCAGACCTTTTTTTATTGATTGAAGCCCTAATTTATGGTATTTTCTAATTTTTTATCTTGTCCGCTAGTCTGCTAATATCTCCCAAAAGCAACGAATATTTAATTATTTTACAAATACAAAGAGAACTCCATTCTCCTTCAGAGCAACAAGTTTCAAATTGCAGGTTAGTCATCCTTTTTGTTCCTCCATGTAGAAAACATTATGTTTTTCGACTCAAGTTACTTGTGCTTGTAAGTAGTGTATAATAGATTATTTTGAGTAGTTTTTTTGGGGAGGAGCACACACACACACACACACACACACACACATATATATATATATATATATATATATTTCACATATTTATAGTTTGATTCAATTTTTATGTAATTTTACCTATTTATAAATATTTACTCTAATTTACTATTTTATAAAATATTAAATTAAATATTCATGAGGCTTATGCCCCGTGCCTCGGGGCTTATGCCTCGCTAAGACATTTGTAAAAAGCTTTATTCGCGCCCACGCCTTTCAAAACACTAGTTGTAAGGCTGCACGAGAAATGAACAAGGAAGTACCTGGAACTAGCATACCACAAACTAATTTCAGAAATCAATAAGTCTGTAAAAGGTAATGAACTGTAAGCAAAAATTCAATGCTTGCACGCAAGTTTTTACATCGATCCATATATAATCATTGGATTAAATTACTAGTATCAAGAACTACTTAACTAATTTTGGGAATTCCATATAGTCTGGCTCAATTATTGAACACAACTTCAAATTCATTAATAGAATCCAAGCCAATAGTAAAAAACTAAGCGAGATTTCCTCAACTCACATCCGGTATAGCAATAATTTCATCTATAGCTGTTAATAAGAAAAAGAACCAGTAATTAGACCAAAAATTTATTCAGAATTCATAATTTATGAATTCTTTCTTCTTACAAGGACCTAAAGTTAATATATACAATAAAATTCGATTCACAGTCATATATATATATATATGGGGTTCCGTTAAAAATTACTAAATCTACGTAAACTGATAATTAATAATAGGGATCCATCATAGCTTAGTGATTCGCTTTTAAGGGGTGAGAAAGCATAACTACTTACATCAAACGAGTGAATACATTACATGTACATTTTAGTTACATACAATTTTAATTATTAACTGTGGTTAATCGAAATGAATATCTTTTAATTTGCACTTGACTGTTAAAAATTAATATAATTTATTGTAAATAGATAAATCTTAGAGTAAATTCCTTACATGGTCACCTAACTTATGAAGGTAACGGCATCAAAGTTAAATTTTTTAGAACAATAAAATCATCCAATTATTGCTATTTGATTCAGAAAATATATACCACATATTTGACATGTCATATCATATTAAAACTTCTATTTTCTCATAATAAAACTCATTTAATCTGTGATTCTAATACCCTGGAGAATTTAAATTTGCAGATATCGAACCTACCTCATTCTTTCTATTCATAAGTGTTATAAATGCCACAATAATCAACAAACATGAGCTCCATAGTGGAAAGAATAAGCAAGACTTTCCATGGTTTTGTGAATGAGTCTTTTGACGCGGAAGAAGTTGTTGATTTTTGTAAGAAATACTAAGGTTGTTACCTAAGTGGTTGATTTCTGTACGGGGTCGGATACGATCGAGCACATAAGAAACATCGGTTTTGGTTTACGATTATCGGTGTAACTTCAGGTCGGTCTCTTGTAGATCGAGATCGGCACTTCGAGAAGGGAAGTTCGAGGTCAGGTGTCATCGAGTTAAAGTTCGAAACCAAAGTATTCGAGATAAGGTAGTCGAGACCGGTCTAAGTAAATCATCTTATGGTAAAAATATCAGATTTGCATAACGGAAGGGCCGGAAATCTCGTGGCATGTAATTATCTCGGCGGGAATCACGGCCCAAATCAGCAAAGACGTTGAACCCGGTAATTTTTGGGATTTTTTACCCTGTAATAGGGAATTTTACCTTGTATAGAATTCTTCTCCCCTCCTATATAAAGAATTCAATTCTATTGTATAGGGCGCAACATACTATCAACAGAACAATTATCATATTTTGACTATCCTGTTCACAAACTATTTATTTCATTACTGTTCATTCCGTCACAGCAAAATTACTCAGCTTTGGTGGTTTGTTTGTTTCATTTATTTAAATCAGCCTTTATATAACATTTATTCTTTAATTGTATCAGGCCAAGTCACGTATCCTTAATACCACGTACAAATTCAATTGTTACCCGTAGTTTAGGGTAAACAGTTTGGCGCCCACCGTGGGGCTAAGGATAATAGTGACCGTCTGATACAAATTTCTGTCACACACACTGTTTTACGCTTGTTCTTTGCAGAATCTTTTGTTTTCAGGATATAACATAATCATGCCGCACTCACAATCCATTCCTCAGTTCGTTAATGATGAGTTCGACCACCAGGGCGAAAACAATAATGTGATGCTCGGCAATGAAGTTCCAATCGACGCCAACTCTCAAATGGCGGTCGATGTGGATCAAACTTCTGGCCCGTCGAATAGTGTCCAGAGAGAACACCGTTCAAGAACTCAAAACAACAAAGGGGACGGGATCAGTCTCAAAATGATATTCGACATGTTACAAGCCTAGCAAGCAGCCATCGCCCAATTGCAAAGTCGCAGTCAGGTTTCGGACAAGGTTGAAGCCGGTTCTTCTCGAGGAGTTGTCCCAGAAAACGAACCGACCGCTACGCAACCGGACGAAAGCAGATCAGGGACAAATTCTGGAATCCTGAAGATGCTCGAGGAGCTCACGAAGCGAATCGAATCGGGCGAAAAGAAGATTGAAGCCAACGACAAGAAAGTAGAAACATATAACTCGAGGGTGGACCAAATTCCAGGAGCACCCCCGGTGTTGAAAGGCTTAGACTCGAAGAAATTCGTACAAAAGCCTTTCCCGTCAAACGCTGCCCCAAAACCTATACCAAAAAAGTTCCGCATGTCAGAAATCCCCAAGTACAATGGGACATCTGATCTAAATAAACACGTAACGGCGTACACATGCGCCATAAAGGGGAATGATCTCGAAGATGACGAGATTGAGTCCATTCTTCTGAAGAAATTCGAGGAGACCTTGTCGAAAGGAGCAATGACTTGGCACTCTGAGAGCAGGGTCCGGTGCCGTGTCGCGACCCTCCGGTTGGGTCGTGACACCTCAGCACACGATCCACATGATAATCGGAGGGGTAGATACACCCTAAGGCCCGGTGTTAAAGCGTACCAAAATATCTATCACCCGAGAAAAGCATACTCGGGATTATGCGGCGGAAGGAGCTTTATGCTTCAGCAATAAAGATGCAGGAGGAGTCATACAGCCCCATAACGATGCCTTGGTGATATCGATGCTCGTACACAAAACCGGGGTGAAGCCTGTACTTGTCGATCCCGGTAGTTCACCTAATATAATTTGGTCGTGGGTCATCGAGAAGCTCGGATTGACAAACCAGATCATTCCCGAAGTTCGGAACCTCAATGGTTTAAACATGGCATGTGAGACAACCAAAGGGGAAATAACGTTGATGGCGAACACCGCCGGTACTGTTCGGGCAGCGAAGTATTGCGTGATCGAGGGCGAAATGAGATACAATGCGTTGCTCGGGAGGCCTTGGATTCATGACATCGGAGTTGTACCTTCGACATTGCACCAGATGTTGAATTTCCCATTGGCTGATGGGGTCGTAACCGTTTACGGAGAACAACATGCTGCGAGGGAGATGTTCGCAGTGGAAGAGACAGTTCCAAAGCCGACCGCTCCTTCCCAGAAGACCCAATAGCAATCACAGACACCACCTTCAACAAACGAGGGTGAGCAGGATCAACTCGAAGTTGACAATTTTGGGGTTCCCCGGTCATTTATCGGTCCCGACGAGTCCGATGCGACCAAATTGACGGTCGAGGAGCTCGAACAGATTTCACTCCGAAGTGACTTGCCTAATCGAAAGGTATACCTAGGTTCGGGCTTAAGCTCCGAGCTCAGGACCAAATTAATTAAATTTCTTTCAGCTAACGAAGATTCTTTTGCTTGGTCCCATCTTGACATAACAGGGATACCGCCGGAAATTACAACTCACAAACTAAGCATTGACCCAAAATTCCGGCCTGTCAAGCAAAAGAGGAGGCCTCAGTCCGAAATCAAGCAAGGATTCATCAAGGACGAGGTAACTAAACTTTTGAATATAGGATCCATACGGGAAGTTAAATACCTGTAGTGGCTAGCAAATGTAGTTGTATTTCCTAAGAAGGGAAATAAGCTTAGAATGTGCATAGATTATAAAGATCTAAACAAGGCGTGCCCCAAAGACTCCTTTCCCTTGCCCAACATCGATCTCATGATCGATGCTACCGCTGGTCACGAGACTCTTAGTTTTCTCGATGCCTACTCTGGTTACAACCAGACACAAATAGATTAGGATGATCAAGAGAAGATATCCTTCATCACTAAGTATGGCACTTATTGCTATAACGTGATGCCATTCGGGCTGAAAAACGCAGGGGCTACCTACCAACGCCTAGTAAATAAGATGTTCAAAAAACAACTAGGAGTAACGATGGAAGTATATATTGATAACATGTTAGTTAAGTCCTTGCGAGCAGAGGACCATTTGAGTCATTTGCAGGAAACATTCGATGTACTAAAAAGGTACAACATGAAGTTGAACCAAGAGAAGTGTGCATTCGGAGTGGGTTCGGGAAAATTCCGTGGTTTCATGGTCTCGAACCGAGGAATAGAAATCAACACCGACAAAATCAAAGCCATCGAAGACATAACGATCGTAGACAGTGTGAAAGTTGTGCAGAAACTGACAGGTCGGATAGCAGCCCAAGGCCGATTCATATCGAGGTCATCCGACAGACGCCATCTGTTCTTCAACTTGTTGAAGAAGAAGAACGAATTCTCATGGGGACCAGAAGGTCAGCATGCGTTAGAAGAGCTTAAAAGGTATCTCTCCAGTCCACCTTTGTTGCATACGCCAAAAACAGGTGAGCAGTTATACCTGTACCTTGCTGTTTCGGAAATAGCGGTGAGCGGGGTCCTGGTCCGAGAAGAACAAGGTACGCAATTCCCCATTTACTACGTTAGTAGAACACTAGGTGAGGCCGAAACTAGGTGCCTCTAGGAAGTTAAAACCCTACTTCCAATGTCACCCCATATGTGTAGTGACAACTTATCCCCTTAGGAACATTACGCACAAACCTGAGATATCAGGTCGACAGGCCAAGTGGGCCATCGAAATAAGCGGATACGATATTGGATATCGGCCTCGAACCTCGATCAAGTCTCAAGTACAAGCCGATTTTGTCACCGACTTTACGCCGTCGCTTATCCTCTTGGTCGAGAGAGAACAAATGACCAAATCGGGGACTCCTTCGGGAGTGTGGACCTTGTGCACAGACGGCGCCTCTAATTCGAAAGGATCGGGGCTTGGTATCGTACTCATACCCCCAACGGGGAATACAATTCGACAGTCTATCAAGACTGTAAAATTTACTAACAATGAAGCAGAATATGAGGCTATGATTGCAAGTTTAGAGTTGGCCAAAAACCTGGGAGCAAAAATAATCGAGGCCAAATGTGATTCCCTCCTTGTAGTCAACCAAGTAAATAGGACATTCGAGGTCAGAGAGGGGCGTATGCAAAGGTAAGTGGACAAGCTTCAGGTCACACTACACAGGTTTAGAGAATGGACACTACAGCACATACCACAGGAACAAAATAGTGAGGCCGATGCCCTCGCCAACTTAGGGTCTTCGGTCGAAGATGAAGAGATTGATTCTGAAAAGTTCGTACAATTATTGAGGTCGGTGGTGGAAGAAGGTCATGCCGAAATCAACTCAACAAGATTGACCTGGGATTTGAGAAACAACACATAGAATATCTTACTTCAGGTAAATTGCCATCGGATCCCCAAGAATCAAGGGCGTTACGCACAAAGGCAGCCCGATTTTGTTTCGCCGACGACGGAACCCTATACAGAAGGACATTCGGAGGTCCCCTCGCCATATGTATTGGGCCCGGTGACACCGAATACATCTTAAGGGAGATACACGAAGGCACATGCGGCAATCACTCTGGCTCCGAATCCTTGGTTCGAAGAATAATTCGGGCCGGTTACTATTGGATCAACATGGAGAGAGATACGAAGGAGTTCGTACGCAAGTGCAGCAAATGCCAAAGGCACGCATCGATGATTTACCAGCCCGGAGAAACATTGCATTCGGTCCTATCGCCATGGCCGTTCATGAAGTTGGGAATGGACATCGTCGGCCCTCTTCATCGCGCACCAGGTAAAGCTCAATTTATTATTTTTATGACTGACTACTTTTCCAAATGGGTGGAAGCGCAGGCTTACGAAAAGGTCAGGGAAAAGGAAGTGATTGACTTCATATGGGACCATATTATTTGCTGGTTTGGGATGCCCTCAGAAGTCGTATGCGATAATGGCAAACAATTCATTGGCAGCAAAATAACAAAGTTTTTCGAAGACAACAAGATCAAGAGAATATTGTCAACTCCGTATCACCCCAGCGGCAATGGTCAAGCCGAGTCAACCAACAAGACTATAATTCAAAACTTGAAGAAAAGGTTAGCTGACGCAAAGGGAAAACTGAGAGAAATGCTGCCCGAGGTTCTATAGGCATATCGCACAATCGAGAAAACCAGCACCGGGGCCACCCCACTCTCCCTAGTCTACGGTGCCGAAGTGCTGATACCAGTCGAGGTAGGCGAACCAAGCATCAGGTTCCGATACACAACCGAAGAATCGAACCCGGAAGCTATGAACATCAGCCTGGAACTTTTGGATGAAAGGAGGGAAGCGGCCCTTATTCGAATGGCGGCGCAGAAACAAAAAATCGAAAGGTATTACAATCGGAGAACCCATCTCCAATACTTCAACATTGGGGACTTGGTACTCAGAAGAATTACACCCAACGCTTGAGATCCGAACGAAGGAAAACTAGGACCGAACTGGGAAGGGCCCTATACTATCTGAAGGTCACCGGAAAGGGATCTTACAAGCTCGGAACTATGGATGGCAAGCAGCTGCCAAACAATTGGCACGTCAGCCACCTGAAGCGATATTATTGTTAAGGTAATTAATTTCATTTTTCATTTTGTTTGTTGATACTAAGGTCTGCAGGTAGCAAATAGAGTGACCTCAAGCCAGGAAACACGAGACATTAGGACTGAAAGCACGCGTTGCACTCTTTTTTCCTTCGACCGATTTTGTCCCAAATTGGTTTTTACGGCAAGGTTTTAATGAGGCAACCAGGAGTCGTGCTAACTTAGATCGGTCGCTCATCGAAGATAATGATATTTGGTGCACAACTTCGATCGACCTTGAATATCTAGAGATTGCTTGTATATTTTGAATCTTTGCTTAGCTACTTCAAATTCGAGGGGACTTCACACAGATCATTAGGAATCAATGTAAGGGTCGAACGGTCGAAAGTACCGTGCCCAAATAGATCGATCTGCCCCTTAAGCAAAGTTGTACAAGCGTATGAATGCTAATAAAGTTACTTTGGCACTGATATTTTGTTTTTGAGCCCAAGGGCCTCTTTGATTATCATTGCATTATCAAAAACTAACATTGTTCAAATGTTTGCGCCAAATTCAGAGGGGAGTAAGACCTATTAAGACAAACCCCGAATTTGATTAAAAGGCCAAGGCCGTATTGAGTTAACAAAACCCGAAGGGAAATAAGACCAACTCAGGCAAATCCCAATTTATAAAAGACTAAGGCCAAACCAAGTTAAATTCGAGGAAGATTAAAACTTGTCAAGGAAAAACCTCGATTCTTTAAAAGGGCTAAAGCCAAATCAAATCGTTAAAGTTTAAAAGGGATCAAAACTTGCTAAGGCATGATCCCGATTTCTTAATAGGCCAAGGACACATCGAACTAATAAAGTTCAGGGAGAAACGAAGCCTTTTAAGGCAACTCCGACTTCGTGAAAGACCAAGGCCGAATCAGGTTAAAGCCTATTAAGACTGATCCAATTCCTTAACGTTCCAAGATCCCCTCGAGGTGTAGGCCTTATTCGTTCGGCCATGGAGGAAGAAAATCTATGGTGAAATAAATCCTAGCTAAGGCAGGAAAATTTGCGAGATATGAAAATTCTAGAACAAAGTCAGACAAAATAAAGGAATTCTTTTATATATGAAAATTACAAAAAGGCCATATCATTTTACAGGCAACATCAGTCAGAATCTTCTTCTTCTTCTTCAGGGAAGGCCCGCCTCCTAGCTTCGTCTTCGATCTTTGCTGCTTCATCGACCTCAAAAGATAGATCGAAGCCTCGAGCTTGTAGCTCCTCGAGGACGGAGAGACGGATCTGGCACTTGGTGTATTCGACCAAAATCTTTTATTTCTCCTGGGCGGCCTCAGCGACAGCTCTGTATTGGGCTATCAGATCATCGGCGTCGGCTTTGGACATGGAAATCTCGGACTTTGCTGATTGCAGCTCGTTCACCATAAAATCCCGGTCCTGGGTGAGCGTCTCGACTTGGGATTGAAGTGATTTGGTTCTCTTAGTCAGAAATCCGATGTTTTCTTGTGCCTCCGAAATTTTCTCTTCCAAGGGAACTACGCGAGCCTGGAAGGTCTCCTTTTACGAAGTCAATATATCGGCCTTAGCTATCCATTCGATGGTTTCTGCCTTGGCCTCGCCCACTGCAGACCGAAGTTGATTTAATCGGTCGGCTTGCTGTCCCAGCTGGTCAATTGCTTTGTCATGCTCTCTTCGCATGAAGTCCAGCTCGGCTCAAAGGTTCGACATCTCCCCCTCGAGTCGCTGGCGCTGCGGTTTTTCTTGTGCATTTTCTTCCCTTTGTCGAAGGAACGCCTTGTGATGAAGCACCGAAGACTGCAAGGTGTTAAAACAGTCAGTACAAATCTAAGGATAAGATAACGGGCGCCAAATAGAACCAATGAGGAAGCGTACCTTATTTGCCGCCTGTTGAGCTTCGTTGAATAAACAGGCTGAGTGCACCGCATCCGTTGCAGCCTGATCCTCTTTGGTCACCAAACAACGAAGGTAGCTAGCCACGCTTACGGGCGCAGCCAAAGCCCTAGCATCTTCAGGAATGTGAACTTTATTACCCTCTTCCGATCAGGATTGGAACTTGGAGCTGGAAATCTATCGACTAACTTAAGACCGATAAACTCCCCACTCGTCTCGGCGGGGGGACTCCTTCTTGGCACTTCGAGCCCGAAAGTATCAGCCGATGGCACTCCATCGAAGAACCCTTCGAAGGCTCCTACTGCTACCGGGCCTTTGCTCGGCGTGTGCGTCTTTGCGGCCTGGGATTCATTCAGAGTTGCCTCCGAAAAGGAGGGAGAATCCATTATCTCTGGGAGGTCCGAGATTCCTTGTACTACCTCCCCTGCATCGGCACATACCCCGGTCCTCGTCCTTGCCTCGAGATCCTCTGCTCGAGGGATGCAAGCTTCATCGACCGTTGGCTCGGGGACTGTCCGAGATGGTTCATTATTTGAAGTACCAAGATTTCTATCTTCCTCGGAGTCATCACTCAGCCGGATAGCAAGATCAGTGATTCTGGGCCTACGAGCTATGCTCTTCTTCTTAACCCTCCTTTTCTCAGGCTCTGAGGAACCGGGAACTTCTTTTCTCTTTTTCTCTCCCTCCTTCTCCGAGGCAGGGGGAGGGCAGGAAACTTCTCCACCGATGGATGCCGGCCTCAATTCAGCGTCCTTCGATAGACCTGTGAAGAAAGGGGGAAAACTAGTTAATGGCAGCACCGATCACTTAAAGTAAGAAAGAAGAACATTATCGAGCTCACTATGATTTTTGGCCTCCCAAAGGCCCTTCGATATTTCACGCCAGACGAGTTCCGAGTAGGTCCTTTGGGCTACCACCTTCCGGACCCACTCTTCCAAATGCTGAATCGCAGCCGGCGGTTGGGAAACAGCTTCATTTTGCAAAATATATTAGTAACATAACAAACGAGAGACAACAAACGAATTACGATATGAAAGTGGTTCTTACGATTCATGTTCCACCTTTCGGGGAACGGCATATCCTCAGCAGGGATCAGGTCCGATGTTCTTATTCGGAAAAATTGGCTCATCCAGCCACTGTCCTTGTCTTCGTCGATGCTCGAAAATGGGGCTTTGCTTGCCCGACGAGCGAGTTTTATTAGTCCCCCTCGAAAAATTCGGGGACTATATAGGCGTAGTAGATGATCGATGGTGAAAGGATGCCCATCGACCTTGCTCACAAAAAAGCGAAAAAGAAGAACTATCCGCCAAACAGAGGGGTGAATCTGCCCCAGAGTAACATTGTACCTTTTACAAAAGGTGACAATGAGGGGGTCGAAAGGTCCCAACGTGAAGGGGTAAGTGTAAACACTCAAATAACCCTCCATGTGGGTGGTAATTGCCTCATCTTGAGAGGGAACTACCACATCTTTGTTAGTCCAGTTACAATCTATTTTCACACTCTCTATGGTTTTGCCCGTAATCGAGCTTATGTATCTGGCGACCGGTTCACCACGGCCCGGTACCGAAGAGGCCTTCTCTACCTTAAAGTCGGAGCCGATTGGCCATCCGACCGGTACGAAAGCTTTAAGAGGAGGCTCTGTCGAAGCTTCTTCAACAACGACAGGCTCGACCTCCTTAGAAGGTTGAGAAGAAGAGGGATGCTGCTTCTGAGGAACAGATTTGGATGTTTTCACCATTAAAGATAAAGGATGGAAAGCGAGCAGATTGAAGTGAACAAAGGGAAGTTTCTTGCAGAGCACAAGTATAGAGAACTTAAGCAAGATAACACTCAAACGGTGCAAACTTGGAAACTGGAGAATGAAAGGGCTATTTATACTTTTCAAAAGCGGCGGTTCAAAACACGAGATGGGAAAACATTAATTGGTATTTGCAGAAGTTGCAGGGTTTGTTGCCAGCTAGGACACGAAAGGACATTTTTTGACAGCGGCCACGTGCGTCTGCCGTCACCCATCAGCGAGACGTTTTTAGGTTATATGATTTGACGCTTCGAACTTCGTGTCGTACTCAATAAGTGTGTTATCACTTAACCTAATCTTGAAAGGCGGCGGCTCATATCGTTTCTTGTCATTATTCTCCAATAAACGAGGGGACTATCTGTATGGGGTCGGATACGGTTGACCACATAAGAAACATCGGTCTTGGGTTACGATTATCGGTGTAACTTGAGGTCGGTCTCTTGTAGATCGAGATCGGCACTTCGAGAAGGGAAGTTCGAGGTCAGGTGTAATCGGGTTAAAGTTCGAAGCCAAAGTATTCGAGATAAGGTAGTCGAGACTGGTCTAGGTAAAGTATCTTATGGTAAAAATATCAGATTCACATAACGGAAAGGCCGAAAATCTCGTGGCATGTAATTATCTCGGCGGGAATCACGGCCCAAATCAGCAAAGACGTTGAACCCAATAATTTTTGGGATCTTTTCCTTGTAATTAGGACTTTTACCTTGTATAAGATTCTTCTCCCCTCCTATATAAAGAATTCAACTCTATTGTATAGGGCACAACATACTATCAACATAACAGTTATCATATTTTGACTATCCTCTTCACAAACTATTTATTTCATTACTGTTCATTCTGTCACAGCAAAATTACTCAGCTTTGATGGTTTTTTTGTTCTTTTATTTATTTAAATCAGCCTTTATTTATCGTTTATTCTTTAATTGTATCAGGCCAAGCCACGTATCCTTAATACCACGTACAAATTCAATTGTTACTCGTAGTTTAGGGTAAATAATTTCTTTTTGACATATTTAATTTAAATTAGTATATATTATGAGAGTTTCATAGGTACTTGAGGTTCAATTCATTGAATTAACTTCTTCATATAACAACAGCAATACTTGATTCACATTTTATATGCCTTATATTCAAACATTTAAAGGCATAACCATCCAAGCTAACTTATTGGTTGTGCAAATTTTAAAATCCTTAACCACTTTCCTTACAGTTTAATAGTCTAAATAAATGGAGCTGGAATAATTTATTTCATTAAAATATTTTCAGTTATCAGTCTAGTGAAAAATGAATATGAGAGTCATGGATTAATGAGTTTTATCATCAAAAATAGAGCTTAAATATGACATGACATGTTAAATTTGTGATGTTTATTTTATTAGTCTAATAATAGTAGTTGGATGATATTGTTGTCCTAAAGAAAGTAAATAGTGACATTGGTAAGATATCTTCACAACATGAATGACCATTTAAGGAATTTATTCATAAATATTAAGGTGGAGAGAGAGACTGAGAGGAAGAGACAAACCTCTTTTGGAGTTTGTTTGCCTCTAATTGTCCTGCCTTCAAATACGAATACAGTTTGTTCCATATCCATAATTTTTTTGTCGCAATAAACCTTCCTAAGTTTCTTCAGAAGTGTAGTTCCTTGAAGTTTGAAAAATACTTCACTTCCATCCTACAAAAAGGATAAACTTTAGACCCAGAGTCTAGAAACTGGTGAATTCGTCTTTCTGAAAACTTATCAACTATGCAAAATGTATATTATCTCCTTTGATTTATATGGACAAGCTTAAAAAGCAAGAAGATAAGAACAGATGTCAATAAAAATATCTTATACAAGTATGAAGAAGAAACATTTCCAATTGATTTTACTGCAAGACACTGTTCAGTTTTGAATTTAAGTTATACAGATGATAGTATAAATTTCTTTTGCACCGCCAGAGCAAATTTAATTTGTTATAATAAGTAACTTACCTTTTATTATACACGATCAATTATAGTTATTTAATAGACTTATCTGTAAATATTAAGTAATTAAGTGATTTGAGTGTGTAAATATCTCTTATATCATCTGTTCATAGAACTTACTCTTCAATTGTAAGTATATAATCAGCGATAAAGAAGAAGCAAACTTAATTTCATTTTTATATCTAAGTAATGATGAAGAAGTAAATCTAATTTCTCTTAATCGAGATACTTAATGCTATTAACGTGGAACTCGACTCTTCTACTTATTGTCAATTATAAAGCTATAGATATTTATTACAAAGTACTACAATTTTAGAAAGTCCATACAAGTTACTTATTCGGTTATAGTAGTAGTAGTATTTTTTTCAAGTAGTATAGTGCACATAATATTGAGAGGTAGAAAAAAGAAAACATAGTATTTGGGAGAAAAAGATAACCTAATTACGTTCAAATTCCTCTCATATAAAATCACATGTTAACTCTTTAAGCCGTGTAAAGACAAAAATCGGTAAGAAGCAAACAGTGCATCTTAATTATGATGCGTGTATGGGATCGGATACGATCGAGCACATAAAAAATATCGATCTTGGTTTACGATTATCGATGTAACTTGAGGCCGGTCTCTTGTAGATCGGAGGTCAGGTGTCATCGGGTTAAAGTTCGAAGCCAAAGTATTCGAGATAAGGTAGTCGAGATCGGTCTGGGTAAAGCATCTTATGGTAAAAATAGCAGATTCGCATAACGGAAGGGCCGAAAATCTCGTGGCATGCAATTATCTCGGCGGGAATCACGGCCCAAATCAGCAAAGACATTGAACCCAGTAATTTTAGGGATCTTTTACCCTGTAATTAGGACTTTTACCTTGTATGGAATTCTTCTCCCCTCCTATATAAAGAATTCAACTCTATTGTATAGGGCACAACATACTATCAACAGAACATTTATCATATTTTGACTATCCTCTTCACAAACTATTTATTTCATTATTGTTCATTCCGTCACAGCAAAATTACTTAGCTTTGATGGTTTGTTTGTTCTTCCATTTATTTAAATCAGCCTGTATTTACCGTTTATTCTTTAATTGTATCAGGCCAAGTCACGTATCCTTAATACCACGTACAAATTCAATTGTTACCCGTAGTTTAGGGTAAACAGATTGGCGCTCACCGTGAGGCTAAGGATAATAGTGACCGTCTGATACAAATCTCTGTCACACACACTATTTTACGCTTGTTCTTTGTAGAATCTTTTGTTTTCAGGATATAACATAATCATGTTGCACTCACAATCCATGCCTCAGTTCGTCAATGATAAGTTCGACCACCAGGGCGAAAACAACAATGTGATGCTCGATAATGAAGTTCCAATCGATGTCAACTCTCAAATGGCGGTCGATGTGGATCAAACTTCTGGCCCGTCGAACAGTGCCCAGAGAGAACACCGTTCAAGAACTCAAAACAATGAAGGGGACAGGATCAGTCTCAAAATGATATTCGACATGTTACAAGCCCAGCAAGCAGCCATCGCCCAATTGCAAAGTCGCAATCAGGTTTCGGACAAGGTTGAAGCTGGTTCTTCTCGAGGAGTTGTCCCCGAAAACGAACCGACCATGATGCAACCAGACGAAAGCAGATCAGGGACAAATTCTGGAATCATGAAGATGCTCGAGGAGCTGACGAAGCGAATCGAATCGGGCGAAAAGAAGATTGAAGCCAACGACAAGAAAGTAGAAACATATAACTCGAGGGTGGACCAGATTCCAGGAGCACCCCCGGTGTTGAAAGGCTTAGACTCGAAGAAATTCGTACAAAAGCCATTCCCGTCAAGCGCTGCCCCAAAACCTATACCAAAAAAGTTCCGCATGCCAGAAATCCCCAAGTACAACGGGACATCTGATCCAAATGAACACGTAACGGCGTACACGTGCGCCATAAAGGGGATTGATCTCGAAGGTGACGAGATTGTGTCCGTTCTTTTGAAGAAATTCGGGGAGATCTTGTCGAAAGGAGCAATGACTTGGTACCACAACTTGCCCCTGAACTCCATGGATTCCTTTGCCATGCTTGCAGACACCTTCGTCAAGGCTCATGCAGGTGCCATTAAAGTCGAGACATGGAAATCAGACTTATTCAAAGTCAGGCAAAGAGATAACGAGATGCTGAGGGAATTTGTATCTCGCTTTCAAACGGACGAATGGACCTACCACCGGTCACCGATGATTGGGCCGTGCAAGCTTTCACTGAAGGGCTCAACGCCCGAAGTTCAAAAGCTTCTCAACAGCTTAAGCAGAGCTTGATCGAATACCTGGCTACCACTTGGGCGGATATACACAATCGGTATCAATCAAAGATCAGGGTCGAAGATGATCAGCTTGGAGACCCCTCGGGATCCACTTACCCTATCAGAACTCATGACCAGACTCAAAGAGATAACAACCGAGAGCTAAGGTCGAACAGAGACAGGCATCGACCGTACCCTGACGATCGAAGGGCCATCCCGGGAAGACAAGGGTCTCGGAGATAGGAGAGGAGGAACGATCCTAATCGAAGGAACCGAGGACCGCTGCCGAGGAATAACTTCGAAAGAGCCGCTGTTCACCGAGAAGCGCCCCAACTGTCCGAGTACAACTTCAACATCGATTCAGCGACTCTCGTATCCGCCATTAGACGCATTAAAGATACCAAATGGCCTCGGCCGCTGCAATCCGACCCGGCCAAGAGAGACCCCAACTTAATATGTAAGTACCATGGTACACATGGACATAAGACAGAAGATTGCCGACAACTGAGGGAAGAGGTAGCACGGTTGCTCGAAAACGGGCACCTTCGAGAGTTTTTAAGCGACCGGGCCAAGAACCATTAGGGGAACAGAAACAGGCCAACAAATCAGGAGGAGCCTCATGTTACAACCCGTAAATTCGTACGTTAGGATACGCCGTGAGATAGTTTACATATAAAATCCTAAGAACCCAGAAATATTGTTCAAAAGTTAAGAAAAAGAGCAAAGGTGTCACATAGTTGGATATGCGACCGCAAAGAACAAATGCGGACCACATATCCAACACCAGGATCGCAAACTGAGACAGAGCTCTGGGCTAAAATTGTGTCAAATATGCGGCCAGTATGCGGACCGCAAAATGCAAATGCGTACCGCAAATGTGACATCTTCCATCGCAGAATGGAACAGAATTCTGGCTGAATCTGCGTCAGAAATGCGACCAGAATGCGGTCGCATTGTTGAATATGTGAACTGCAAATCTGGCCCTTCTGCGTTGCATAATGCAACAGAATTCTGGGTTGAGATTTGCGGCCAGAATGCGAACCGCATGTCATGTTTGCGGCTGAAATGCGATCCCAAACCTGAAAAACACCAGACACGTATGTCACTTATTGACAGACCTATAAAAGGGGTCCAACCCAATTCTTTCTCATTTTTCTGAGGCTCAAACACAGAAAGAAGACCCCCACGACCTTTTCCCATAATCCCACGCCAACATAATCAATTTCTTCCTCTTCCAAGCCCTAAATTGAAGAAGGAATCAAGAAATTGAAGAACTAAAGAGAAACTCTAGCTGAGTTTCCTCCTCCTACAAACCCAAATTGAGGGCAAGACTTAGAATTTGAGGAATCAAAGGAAAAAGGCTGGATAATTCACATGCAAGATAAGTTATTACTCCCTTTCATGCAATTTTCCCTTGGGCATTCATGATATGTTGTTGCATGCCTGTAAGGACTCATGGGAGGGTGATTGCAAACCATGAAATCAAGATAAATACTGCTAAACGGAATGAGTCATGGTTATTACGGGTCGTGTGTTAAAACTATGTTTGGTAAGGTTTAGAGGAGGAAGGGTGTGAAGAGGCACCATACAAAATTAGGGGACTGTAATAAATGGTAGCTACAATGCTAAATGAGTAACGATGGAATTGTTCTTTAATTGTAGACTAAGGAATCGTAGCCATTGCGTAGCTTGAGAACTGGTGCAATATATACCAGGTATGTAAGACTATACCATTCTTTTTTTTGCACGACTCCCAATGAATACAATGCAATGAACGAGCCCCAAAAGAATACTCTATTCTTAGAAGCTAGGGATGCTATATTGTTTCCCCTCTATGGGAGGACTGATGTGTTGCTATTTTCCTTGACCTTACGTCTTCATAATAGAATGAGTCATATGAGCATAGCATGCATTATCTATTTTGCTACACCGCGCCGCGCTATAGTCGGCCGGGCGATGGCACCTATTGTGCATATATATATATGTAAACACCGAGCCACATTACAATCGGCCGGGCGATGGCACTTAATGTGCAACCACTGATCAGTTGGGTATGATGAGGATGATAATGATGATGATGAGGCCCACAGAGGCGTATATATGTATATGATGATTTTCAAAAGAATGTGTATATATATATATANCAGAGGCGTATATATATAAATGCATATGCACGTCAGGCATGACATGGTTAGTCGCCCCCAGAGGCATTCAGATGATACTTGTTGTATGTTCCTTATCCTGATGCTTATATTATTGCTCATATATTATGTTTCCTGTCTTACATAGTCAGTACATTATCTGTACTGACGTCCTTTATTTGTGGACGCTGCATGTCGTGCTGCAGGTCCTGATAGACTGATTGACGGAGCTCTTCCACCGTGGTAGGCTATCCAGTTCAGCAGATATTAGCAAGATTCATCTTTCGGACTTGCTACAACCTTGGTATGCATCTTGTATAGGCATTTTGGGTATGTCGGGGCGTTGTTCCGACATAGTTTTCATAATGAATATTCTTGTAGAGGCTCATAGACAAATGTCAGTGTATGTATAGACAAGTGTTGGGTTGACTCATGTACAGTTGTATTGCCTTGTCGGCAAACGTATTATGTTGTATAGTTTTGCATTGTAGCCTTGTTGGCACATTATGTATATAAGTATGTTTATGCCATGGTATGATGTTTCAGTCCTTTATGCTGTTGTTCGAAATTGCACGCGTATGAAAAGCCTTATGGATAATAAATGATAGCATATATGAGGGGTATGCCGGCACTCTGAGAGCAGGGTACGGTGCCTTGTCGCGACCCTCCGATTGGGTCGTGACACCTCAGCACACGATCAACATGATAATCGGAGGGGTAGATACACCCCAAGGCCCGGTGTTAAAGCGTACCAAAATATCTATCACCCGAGAAAAGCGTACTCGGGATTATGCGGCGGAAGGAGCTTTATGCTTCAGCGATAAAGATGCAGAAGGAGTCATACAGCCCCATAACGATGCCTTGGTGATATCGATGCTCGTACACAAAACCCGGGTGAAGCGTGTACTTGTCGATCCCGGTAGTTCAGCTAATATAATTCGGTCGTGGTTCATCGAGTAGCTCGGATTGACAAACTAGATCATTCCCGAAGTTTGGATCCTCAATGGTTTCAACATGGCATGTGAGACAACCAAAGGGGAAATAACGTTGATGGCAAACACCGTCGGTACTGTTCGGACAACGAAGTTTTGCGTGATCGAGGGCGACATGAAATACAATGCCTTGCTCGGAAGGCCTTGGATTCATGACATCGGAGCTGTACCTTCGACATTGCACCAGATGTTGAAATTCCCATCGGCTGACGGGGTCGTAACCGTTTGCGGAGAACAACATGCTGCGAGGGAGATGTTCGCAGTGGAAGAGACAGTGCCAAAGCCGACCGCTCCTTCCCAGAAGACCCAATAGCAATCACAGACACCACCTTCAACAAACGAGGGTGAGTAGGATCAACTCGAAGTTGACAATTATGGGGTTCCCCGGTCATTTATCGGTCCTGACGAGTCCGATGCGACCAAATCGACGGTTGAGGAGCTCGAATAGACTTCACTCCGAAGCGACTTGCTTGATCGAAAGGTATACCTGGGTTCGGGCTTATGCTCCGAGCTCAGGACCAAATTAATTAAATTTCTTTCAGCTAACAAAAATTCTTTTGCTTGGTCCCATCTTGACATAATAGGGATTCTGCTAGAAATTACAACTCACAAACTGAGCATTGACCCAAAATTCCGGCCAGTCAAGCAAAAGAGGAGGCCTCAGTCCGAAATCATGCAAGCATTCATCAAGGACGAGGTAACTAAACTTTTGAATATAGGGTCCATACGGGAAGTTAAATACCCGGAGTGGCTAGCAAATGTAGTTGTAGTTCCTAAGAAGGGCAATAAGCTTAGAATGTACATAGATTATAAAGATCTAAACAAGGCGTGCCCCAAAGACTCCTTTCCCTTGCCCAACATCGATCGCATGATCGATGCTACCGCTGGCCACGAGACACTTAGTTTTCTCGATGCCTACTCTGGTTACAACCAGATACAAATGGATAAGGATGATCAAGAAAAGACATCCTTCATCACTAAGTATGGCACTTATTGCTATAACGTGATGCCATTCGGGCTGAAAAACGCAGGGGCTACCTACCAACGCCTAGTAAATAAGATGTTCAAAAAACAACTAGGAGTAACGATGGATGTTTATATTGATGACATGTTAGTTAAGTCCTTGCGAGCAGAGGACCATTTGAGTCATTTGCAGGAAACATTCGATGTACTAAAAAGGTACAACATGAAGTTGAACCAAGAGAAGTGTGCATTCGGAGTGGGTTCGGGAAAATTCCTTGGTTTCATGGTCTCGAACCGAGAAATAGAAATCAACCCCGACAAGATCAAAGCCATCGAAGACATAATGATCGTAGACAGTGTGAAAGTTGTGCAGAAACTAACAGGTCGGATAGCAGCCCAAGGCCGATTCATATCGAGGTCATCCGACAGAAGCCTTCTATTCTTCAACTTGTTGAAGAAGAAGAACGAATTCTCATGGGGACCAGAATATCAGCATGCGTTAGAAGAGCTTAAAGGGTATCTCTCCAGTCCACCTTTGTTGCATACGCCAAAAACGGGTGAGCAATTATACCTATACCTTGCTGTTTCGGAAATAGCGGTGAGCGGGGTCCTGGTCGGAGAAGAAAAAGGTACGCAATTCCCCATTTACTATGTCAGTAGAACACTAGGTGAGGCCGAAACTAGGTACCCACATTTGGAAAAATTAGCACTCGCGTTATTCAGTGCCTCTAGGAAATTAAAACCCTACTTCAAATGTCACCCCATATGTGTAGTGACAACTTATCCCCTTAGGAACATTATGCACAAACCTGAGATATCAGGTTTACTGGCCAAGTGGGCTATCAAAATAAGCGGATACGATATTGAATATCGGCCTTGAACTTCGATCAAGTCTCAAGTACTAGCAGATTTTGTCGCCGACTTACGCCGTCGCTTATCCCCGAGGTCGAGAGAGAACTAATGACCAAATCGGGGACTCCTTCGGGAGTGTGGACCTTGTTCACAGACGGCGCCTCTAATTCGAAAGGATCGAGGTTCGACAGTCTATCACGACTGTAAAATTGACTAACAATGAAGCAGAATATGAGGCTATGATTGCAGGTTTAGAGTTGGCCAAAAACCTGGGAGCAAAAATAATCGAGGCCAAATGTGATTCCCTCCTCGTAGTCAACCAAGTAAATAGGACATTCAAGGTTAGAGAGGGGCATATGCAAAGGTAAGTGGACAAGCTTCAGGTCACACTACACAGGTTTAAAGAATAGACCCTACAGCACATACCACGGGAACAAAATAGTGAGGCCGATGCCCTCGCCAACTTAGGGTCATTGGTCGAAGATGAAGAGATTGATTCTGAAAAGGTCGTACAATTATTGAGGTCGGTGGTGGAAGAAGGTCATGCCGAAATCAACTCAACAAGCTTGACCTGGGATTTGAGAAACAACACATAGAATATCTTAGTTCAAGTAAACTGTCATCGGATCCCAAAAAATCAAGGGCGTTACGCACAAAGGCAGCCCGATTTTGTTTGTCCGACGACGGAACCCTATACAGAAGGACATTCGGAGGTCCCCTCGCCATATGTATTGGGCCCGGTGACACCGAATACATCTTAAGGGAGATACACGAAGGCACATGCGGCAATCACTCCGGCTCCGAATCCTTGGTTCGAAGAATAATTCGGGCCGGTTACTATTGGATCGACATGGAGAGAGATACGAAGGAGTTCGTACGCAAGTGCAGCAAATGCCAAAGGCACGCATCGATGATTCACCAGCCCGGAGAAACATTGCATTCGGTCCTATCGCCATGGCCGTTCATGAAGTGGGGAATGGACATCGTCGGCGCTCTTCATCGTGCACCAGGTAAAGCTCAATTTATTCTTTTTATGACTGACTACTTTTCCAATTGGGTGGAAGCGCAGGCTTATGAAAAGATCAGGGAAAAGGAAGTGATTGACTTCATATGAGACCATATTATTTGCTGGTTTAGGATGCCCTCAGAAGTCGTATGCGATAATGGCAAATAATTCGTTGGCAGCAAAATAACAAAGTTTTTCGAAGACAACAAGATCAAGAGAATATTGTCAACTCCGTATCACCCCAGCGGCAATGGTCAAGCCGAGTCAACCAACAAGATTATAATTCAAAACTTGAAGAAAAGGTTAGCCGACGCAAAGGAAAAATAGAGAGAAATGCTGCCCGAGGTTCTATAGGCATATCGCACAACCGAGAAAACCAGCACCGGGGCCACCCCATTCTCCCTAGTCTACGGTGCCGAAGCGCTGATACCAGTCGAGGTAGGTGAACCAAGCATCAGGTTCCGATACATAACCGAAGAATCGAACCGAGAAGCTATGAACATCAGCCTGGAACTTTTGGATGAAAGGAGGGAAGCGGCCCTTGTACGAATGGCGGCGCAGAAACAAAAAATCGAACGGTATTACAATCGGAGAACCCATCTCTGATACTTCAACAGTGAGGACTTGGTACTCAGAAGAATTACACCCAACGCTCGAGATCCGAACGAAGGAAAACTAGGACCGAACTGGGAAGGGCCCTACACTATCTTGAAGGTCACCGGAAAGGGATCTTACAAGCTCGGAACTATGGATGGCAAGTAGTAGCCAAACAATTGGAACGTCAGCCACCTGAAGCGATATTATTGTTAAGGTAATTAATTTCATTTTTCATTTTGTTTTTGATACTAGCGTCTGCAGGTAGCAAATAGAGTGACCTCAAGCCAGGAAACACGAGACATTAGGACTGAAAGCACGCGTTGCACTCTTTTTTCCTTCGACCGGTTTTGTCCCAAATTGGATTTTACGGCAAGGTTTTTAATGAGGCAACCAAGAATCGTGCTAACTTAGATCGGTCGCTCATCGAAGATAATGATATTTGGTGCACAACTTCGATCGACTTTGAATATCTAGAGATTGCTTGTATATTTTGAATCTTTGCTTAGCTACTTCAAATTCGAGGGGACTTCACACAGATCATTAGGAATCAATGTAAGGGTCGAACGGTCGAAAGTACCGTGCCCAAATAGATCGATCTGCCCCTTAAGCAAAGTTGTACAAGCGTATGAATGCTAATAAAGTTACTTTGGCACCCATATTCTGTTTCTGAGCCCAAGGGCCTCTTTGATTATCATTACATTATCAAAAACAAACATTGTTCAAATGTTTGCGCCAAATTCAGAGGGGAGTAAGACCTATGAAGGCAAACCCCAAATTTGATTAAAAGACCAAGGCCGCATTGAGTTAACAAAACTCGAAGGGAAATAAGATCAACTCAGGAAAATCTCAATTTATAAAAGACTAAGGCCAAACCAAGTTAAATTCGAGGATGATTGAAACTTGCCAAGGCAAAATCTCGATTCTTTAAAGGGGCTAAAGCCAAATCAAATCGTTAAAGTTTAAAAGGGATCAAAACTTGCTAAGGCATGATCCCAATTTCTTAATAGGCCAAGGCCACATCGAACTAATAAAGTTCGGGGAGAAACGAAGCCTTTTAAGGCAAGTCCGAAATCGTGAAAGGCCAAGGCCGAATCAGGTTAAAACCTGTTAAGACTGTTCCAGTTCCTTAACGGACCAAGATCCCCTCGAGGTGTGAGCCTTATTCGATCAGCCATGGAGGAAGAAAATCTATGGTGAAATAAATCCTAGCTAAGGCAGGAAAATTTGCGAGATATGAAAATTTTAGAACAAAGTCAGACAAATTAAAGGAATTCTTTTATATATGCAAATTACAAAAAGGCCAGATCATTTTACAGGCAACATCAGTCAGAATCTTCTTCTTCTTTTTCTTCAGGGAAGGCCCGCCTCCTAGCTTCGGCTTCGATCTTTGCTGCTTGATCGACCTCAGAGGATAGATCGAAGCCTCGAGCTTGTAGCTCCTCGAGGACGGACAGACGGGTCTGGCACTTGGTGTATTCGACCAAAATCTTTGATTGCTCCTGGGCGGCCTCAGCGTCAGCTCTGTATTGGGCTATCAGATCATCGGCATCGGCATCGGCTTTGGACATGGCAATCTCGGACTTTGCTGATTGCAGCTCGTTCACTATAACATCCCGGTCCTGGGTGAGCGTCTCGACTTGGGATTGAAGTGATTCAGTGCTCTTAGTCAGAACTCCGATTTTTTCTTGTGCCTCTGAAATTTGCTCTTCCAAGGGAACTACGCGAGCCTGGAGGGTCTCCTTTTCCGAAGTCAATATATCGGCCTTGGCTCTCCATTCGCTGGTTTCTGCCTTGGCCTCACTCACTGCAGACCGAAGTTGATTTAATCGGTCGGCTTGCTGCCCCAGCTGGTCGATTGCTTTGTCATGCTCTCTTCGCATGATGTCCATCTCGGCTTGAAGGTTCGACATCTTCCCCTCGAGTCACCGGCGCTGTGCCTTTTCTTGTGCATTTTCATCCCTTTGCCGAAGGAACGCCTCGTGATGAAGCACCGAAGACTGCAAGGTGTTAAAACGATCAGTACAAATCTAAGGATAAGATAACGGGCACCAAATAGAACCAATGAGGAAGTGTACCTCATTTGCCGCCTGTTGAGCTTCGTTGAATAAACAGGCCGAGTCCACTGCATCCATTGCAGGCTGATCCTCTTCGGTCACTAAACAATGAAGGTAGCTAGCCACGCCTACGGGCACAGCCAAAGCCCTAGCATCTTCAGGAATGGTGAACTTTATTACCCTCTTCCGATTAGGATTGGAACTTGGAGTGGGAAATCTATCGACTAACTTAAGACCGATAGACATCCCACTCGTCTTGGCAAGGGGACTCCTTCTCGGCACTTCGAGCCCGAAAGTATCAGCTGATGGCACTCCATCGAAGAACTCTTTGAAGGCTCCTACTGCTACTGGGCTTTTGCTCGACGTGTGCGTCCTTGCGGCCTGGGCTTCATTCAGAGTTGCCTCCGAAAAAGAGGGAGAATCCATTGTCTCTGGGAGGTCCAAGATTCCTTGTACTGCCTCCCCTGCATCGGCACATACCCGGGTCCTCATCCTTGCCTCGAGATACTTTGCTCGAGGGATGCAAGATTCATCGACCGTTGGCTCGGGGACTGACCCAGATTTTTCATTATTTGAAGTACCAATATTTCTATCTTCCTCGGAGTCGTCACTCAGCCGAATAGTCAGATCAGCGATTCTGGGCCTACGAGCTATGCTCTTCTTCTTAACCCTCCTCTTCTCAGGCTCTGAGGAACCGGGGACTTCTTTTCTCTTTTTCTCTCCCTCCTTCTCCGAGGCAGGTAGAGGGCAGGAAACTTCTCCACCGATGGACGCCAGCCTCAATTCAGCTTCCTTCGATAGACCTGTGAAGAAAGGGGGAAACTAGTTAATGGCAGCACCGATCACTTAAAGTAAGAAAGAAGAATATTATCGAGCTCACCATAATTTTTGGCCTCCCAAAGGCCCTTCGATATTTCACGCCAGGCGCGTTCTGTGTAGGTCCTTTGGGCTACCACCTTCTGGACCCACTCTTCCAAATGCTGAATCGCAGCCGGCGGTTGGGAAACAGCTACATTTTGCAAAATATATTAGTAACATAACAAACGAGAGACAACAAACAAATTACGATAGAAAAGTGGTTCTTACGATTCATGTTCCACCTTTCGGGGAACGGCATATCCTCGGCAAGGATCAGGTCCGATGTTTTTATTCGGACAAATCGGCTCATCCAGCCCCTGTCTTTGTCTTCGTCGATGCTTGAAAACGGGGCTTTGCTTGCCCGACGAGCGAGTTTTATTAGTCCCCCTTGAAAAATTCGGGGACTGTATAGGCGTAGCAGATGATCGATGGTGAAAGGATGCGCATCGACCTTGCTCACAAAAAAGCGGAAAAGAAGAACTATCCGCCAAACAGAGGGGTGAATCTGCCCCAAAGTAACATTGTGCCTTTTACAAAAGGCGACAATGAGGGGGTCCAAAGGTCCCAATGTGAAGGGGTAAGTGTAAACACTCAAAAAACCCTCCACGTGGGTGGTAATTGCCTCATCCTGAGAGGGAACTACCACATCTTTGTTAGTCCAGTTACAATCTATTTTCACCCTCTCTATGGTTTTGCCCGTAATCAAGCTTATGTATCTGGCGACCGGTTCACCACGGCCCGGTACCGAAGAGGCGTTCTCTACCTTAAAGTCAGAGCCGATTGGCCATCCGACCGGTACGAAAGCTTTAAGAGGAGGCTCTGTCGAAGCTTCTTCAACAACGACAGGCTCGACCTCCTTAGAAGGTTGAGAAGAAGAGGGATGCTGCTTCTGAGGAACAGATTTGGATGTTTTCGCCATTAAAGATAAAGGATGGAAAGCGAGCAGATTGAAGTGAACAAAGGGAAGTTTCTTGGAGAGCACAAGTATAGAGAACTCAAGCAAGATAACACACAAACAGAGCAAACTTGGAAACTGGAGTATGAAAGGGCTATTTATACTTTTCAAAAGCGGCGGTTCAAAACACGAGATGGGAAAACATTAATTGGTATTTGTTGAAGTAGCAGGGTTTGTCGCCAGCTAGGACACGAAAAGACCTTTTTTGACAGCAGCCATGTGAGTCATCATGCTGCCGTCACCCATCATCGAGACGTTTTTAGGTTATATGATTTGACGCTTCGAACTTCGTGTCGTACTCAATAAGTGTGTTATCACTTAACCTAATCTTGAAAGGCGGCGACTCATATCGTTTCTTGTCATTCCTCTCCAATAAACGAGGGGACTATCTGTATGGGGTCGGATACGATCGAGCACATAAGAAACATCGATCTTGGGTTAAGATTATCAGTGTAACTTGAGGTCGGTCTCTTGTAGATCGAGATCGGCACTTCGAGAAGGGAAGTTCGAGGTCAGGTGTCATCGGGTTAAAGTTCGAAGTCAAAGTATTCGAGATAAGGTAGTCGAGACCGGTCTGGGTAAAGCATCTTATGGTAAAAATATCAGATTCGCATAACGGAAGGGCCGAAAATCTCGTGGCATGTAATTATCTCGGCGGGAATCACTACCCAAATCAGCAAAGACGTTGAACCCAGTAATTTTAGGGATCTTTTATCCTGTAATTAGGACTTTTACCTTGTATAGAATTCTTCTCCCCTCCTATATAAAGAATTCAACTCTATTATATAGGGCACAACATACTATCAACATAACAGTTATCACATTTTGACTATCCTCTTCACAAACTATTTATTTCATTACTGTTCATTCCGTCACAGCAAAATTACTCAGCTTTGGTGGTTTGTTTGTTCTTTTATTTTTTTAAATCAGCCTTTATTTACCGTTTATTCTTTAATTGTATCATGCTAAATCACGTATCCTTAATACCACGTACAAATTTAATTGTTACCCGTAGTTTAGAGTAAACACTGCAACAAGCAGCAATAATAAAGTGCTAGAGTAGATATATTTGTTAATGTTCCACATTTGCTGAGTAGAAAACTTGATTGCCAAGACCTCCCTTTTGAAATGAAATTTTTATGGTTAAGTACATGCGTATATTTTAGCCTAAGATTCAGAACTATAAACAGTTATCTAGAGCTCGTAATAGTTTTAATAAAACCTATGGTAGGTCCATCTCAAGAGCAACATACTGTATAGAAGTTAACCAAGAAATTTCTTCTCGGGGGCAATATATTGTGACAAATTAAAAAATACGGTGATATATCCACACAGTCAATTAAGTTAATTCTGACGAATCATTAACATTTGTCAGTTTCTACCAAAGTTATAATATAATTTGTGATTGTATGAACTTTGGGAAGGCAAATCTTATCCATTCATGATCGAGCACCTGTGATGATTCACCAGAACCTATGAACTGTTTGTTTCAAATTTATAATTATATCCAACGGTCCCTTAGGTTTTGTGCCAAGGTAAGTTTTTGCATCCATCAGAACTTGTGACGATCCATCAAGACATGAAAAAAATTTGTTCTGACGTTAGGACAGACTTTATAGTAAAGTTCTTATGTCTGTTTGGACTTCTGGCAAGACAAGTTTGTCTATCCAACAGAACTTGTGACAATTCATTTGGACTTGCGGCCAAGTTCTGACCCGTAATTTATATTTTTAAATCTTATAGGAACGAGGTCAAAACTTAAATAGTAACACAAAATCAGCCTCTTTATGCAAATCACTCTAAGTTAACAGCTATCCTCTTATTAAAACATATACCTGATCTTTTCTGATAAGTGTTTAATTTATTTGGATCTCTGACCTGGTTAGTACTAGTGGGATTTAGGTAAAAAGAGAATGTTTGCTTCCAATGTCTTCGTCTTAGTGGGATTAGGCTGAGCGCCTGTCTCGCATCTTATCTTTTTTATTTCTCGGAAGCCATTGAAAGGGATCGTATATCGCTCTGAAACTTAGATGAAGATCAAAGGTTGAAATGTGTGTCTTGCTCACTCTTGAGAGTTGTATTTACGAGTGAAAATTTCAACATATCTGTACATAATACAAGAATAAATTCAAATAAATCTTCTTACAACTGATGTACAGAATGATGCCTCTAACGTATTAATATAAATATCCAATAAAATCCATGCATTATTGAATTAGAAATGATCGCATATCGTCAACTAAAATAAACTTTGGTTTACCAAATATATGTGGACTCATTGAGGATGTCCGACTGTTGAGGCCCGCAGTGAAGGAGCCTTCGATTTAAAATTTAAAGAAGTAAATATCATATATAAATAAAAGATATCTTTTGACTTCATATATAGTGTAATTTTTCAACAAACAAAATGAGGGAAATAAAGTGAATGAAATTGGCTAACTAAAAAAGGTACGTTCTTTTCAAGAAAAAGTTTATGTCGTGATTTTAAAATCTACATCAGTGAATGCTACTACGTTTATGTTATTAGGAACGTTTTGAAAATCTCTAAAACGAAACCCAGAGGCTCTTGCTCTTTTTTGCATTAATAGACAAACAAAAATATACGAAAAAAATATCACGTAAGTGTTAGAATTGAAGGAATGCACAGTGGAAACCTATATCCCTACGTAGGAGTGTTAGGATCGATTCACTCAAACACTCTGAACTGATGAAGAAGATGAAGAAATCTTGAAGAGAGAAAAATTAAGGTGGAGAAAAATTGCCCCAACATCATCAATATCTTCACCATACCGCACCATCTGTAGAAACAAACTACAGAAGACCAACTGAGGTTTTGCACAACCTCAGTTTCTCAACATCAATACATTTCATCAACATGTCTGCTGGATTCTTTGCACCCTCTATCTTCTCCAAACACATATCACCATCCTCCACTGCCCTGCGAGTGAAATGGTACCACCTTCTGATGTGCTCTCTTCGAATGATAGACTGGGTTCTTCACCAACTGTATGGCACTCTGGCTATCTGAATAAAGCATCTTCTCGCTCTGCTTCTTGCCCAACTCTTCCAGATAATCTGCCAGCCATATCATCTCCTTTCCAGCTTCAGCTATTGCCACATACTCAACCTCTGTTGATGAAAGAGCAACACACTTCTGAAGCCTGGACATCCAACTCACTGTTGTACCACCTATGGTGTAAATGTATCCGGATGTGCTCATGCTCGAGTCCACATCACCACCAAGATTAGCATCCACAAACCCTGCAGATTCACTTTGCCTTTGCCAAAACTAAGTGAAATACTGGATGTACCTCTCAAATATCTCAGAAGCCACTTAACAGCTTCCCTATGCTCTTTCCCCGGATTCGCCATGTACCTGCTAACAATTCCCACTGCATGTGCTATGTCAGGTCTAGTGCAGACCATAGCATACATCAAACTCCCAACTGCTGAAGCATATGGAATAATTGCCATCTGCTCACGCTCTTCAGCTGTTTTGGGTGACTGCCCCTTTGACAATTTTATGTGTTTTGCCAAAGGAGTAGTCCTGGGTTTAGCATCACTCATCCGGAATCTGGCCAACACCTTCTCAATGTATTGCTCCTGGGATAGATTTAAAGTGCCAACAGATCTATCCCGAGAAATCCTCATCCCCAGAATCTGCTTCGATTCACCCAAATATTTCATCTCAAACGCTGAAGACAGACTTGCCTTCAGATTGTTTATTTCCCTCATACTGGATCCTACAATCAATATATCATCCACATACAAGAGTAGAAACACATAAGAATCAGTGTATTTCTTGAAGTAACAACACTGATCCTTTTCNCTATATATATATATATATATATATATATATATATATATATATATACACGAGCAATATAGACCACTCACTTTCTAGTCAAAAGATTGACGAATGCGATTGTTAGGATCGATTCATTCAAACACTCTGAACTGATGAAGAAGATGAAGAAATCTTGAAGAGAAAAAAATTAAGGTAGAGAGACTTATTTTCGTGATAACACCCTGTTAGGATAAACTTTCACGACGGCGGGATTTATATATATTAATAATTAAGGGTATTTACAATGAAAGGAGAATAAACAGTACAACCTATGTATAGATCCCAAATAGTCCCAAACCTATAAGAGAAAGGTCTCCCAGACCAGGATTATAGGTTTTCCTTTTCCAAATCTATGAGGACAATGAGTTTTCCTAAACCTATAGGGATTATGGGCTTCCTAAAAATACAAAGAAATAATTTAAATCCATCACATATTAATCAGGCTCCACACCTAACAATTCTCCCACTTGGAGACTGATTCAGTCGTCCAAAAATTATCCCAACATCATCAATATCTTCACCACACCGCACCATCTGTAGAAACAAACTACAGAAGACCAACTGAGGTTTTGCACAACCTCAGTTTCTCAACATCAACACATTTCGTCAACATGTCTGCTGGATTATTTGCACCCTCTATCTTCTCCAAACACATATCACCATCCTCCACTGCCCTGCGAGTGAAATGGTACCATCTTCTGATGTGCTTTGTCTTCGAATGATAGACTGGGTTTTTTACCAACTGTATGGCACTCTGGCTATCTGAATAAAGAATCTTCTCGCTTTGCTTCTTGCCCAACTCTTCCAGATAATCTGCCAGCCATATCATCTCCTTTCCAGCTTCAGCTATTGCCACATACTCAGCCTCTGTTAATGAAAGAGCAACACACTTCTGAAGCCTAGACATCCAACTCACTATTATACCACCTATGGTGTAAATGTATCCGGATGTGCTCATGCTCGAGTCCAGATCACCACCAAGATCAGTATCCACAAAACCCTGCAGATTCACTTTGCCTTTGCCAAAACTAAGTGAAATACTGGATGTACCCCTCAAATATCTCAGAAGCCACTTAACAGCTTCCCAATGCTCTTTCCCCAGATTCGCCATGTACCTGCTAACAACTCCCACTGCATGTGCTATGTCAGGTTTAGTGCAGACCATAGCATACATCAAACTCCCAACTGCTGAAGCATATGGAATAATTGCCATCTGCTCACGCTCTTCAGTTGTCTTGGGTAAAAGCCCCTTTGATAATTTTATGTGTTTTGCCAAAGGAGTAGTCCTGGGTTTAGTATCACTCATCCGGAATCTGGCCAACACCTTCTCAATGTATTGCTCCTGGGATAGATTTAAAGTGCCAACAGATCTATCCCGAGAAATCCTCATCCCCAGAATCTGCTTCGATTCACCCAAATATTTCATCTCAAACGCTGAAGACAGACTTGCCTTCAGATTGTTTATTTCCCTCATACTGGATCCTACAATCAATATATCATCCACATACAAGAGTAGAAACACATAAGAATCAGTGTATTTCTTGAAGTAACAACACTGATCCTTTTCAGGCCTGCAAAAGCCACTCTTGGTCATGAAGGAGTCGAACTTTTTGTACCACTGCCTCGATGCTTGCTTCAACCCATACAAGCTCATGTTGAGCTTTCACACCATGTGTTCCTTGCTCGGAACTACAAATCCTTCTGGTTGTTGCATATAGATCTCCTCGTCCAGATCTCCATGTAAAAACGCTGCTTTTACATCCATTTGCTCAAGATGCAAATTCTCTGATGCAACAATACTCAACAGAATTCGGATAGTAGTTAACTTCACAACAGGAGAAAATATTTCAGTATAATCAATACCTTTCCTTTGTGAATATCCTTTAACCACTAACCGAGCCTTGAACCTTCTTTTACCGTCTGGTTCTGCCTTGATTCTGAACACCCACTTGTTCAACAAGGCTTTCTTCTCTGCAGGTAACTCAGTCAACACCCAAGTGTTGTTCTTCTCTAGGGAGCTCAACTCATCATTCATGGCTTGCTCCCACTTGATTGAATCCTCCACCTGTAGGGCCTCATCGAAAGACTCTGGTTCCCCTTCATCAGTCAGCAACAGATAATGTAATGAAGGTGAATACCTATCTGGTGCTCTGATGGTCCTTGATGATCTCCTCAACAGCTGCTCAGGTGTCACTTGTTCCCCCATAGGTTCTTCAGCAACAACGTCTAGAGTGGTTGAGTTTTTTCCGCAACATCTCTGGGTGTACTCTTCTGCAACTCAATCTCAACTCCCACTTGCTTCATAGTCTCTAAAACCTTCTGTTCTCTGTCCTTGTATAGCACAGACTCATCAAATGTCACATCACAATGTCTCAGGATCTTTCTGTTCTTGTCATCCCAAAACCTATAACCAAACAAGTCAGAACCGTAGCCTATGAAGTAACACTTCACAGCCTTAGCATCAAGCTTGCCTCTTTTCTCTGGATCAACATGAACATAAGCCGTGCAACCAAAAGTTCTCAAGTGTGAGTACTTGAGCACTTTTTTCGTCCACACCTCCTCTGGGATCTTGAACCTCCAGGGAACTGATGGTCCCCTGTTGATCAAGTATGCAGCTGTGCTCACAGCATCTGCTCAAAACATCTTGGGCAGCCCACAGTGTATCCTCATGCTCCTTGCACGCTCATTCAATGTTCTGTTCATCCTCTCAGCAACTCCATTCTGCCTAGCCTTACCGGGAACTGTCCTCATCAATCTGATTCCCTCAGCTGCACAGAATGCTTTGAACTCTGACTTGTTATACTCTCCTCCATTGTCAGACCTCAGGCATTTGATCTTCAAACCAGTCTGATTTTCAACTTCAGCTTTCCACCTCTTGAAAGTCACAAACACATCTGACTTATGCTTTAAGAAATATACCCATACCTTCCTGCTGAAATCATCAATTAAGGTGACATAGAACCTGGATCCTCCAAGTGATGAAATTGGAGATGGTCCCCAAACATATGTATGTACCATTTCCAACCGCACTTTCGTCGGCTCTCTAGCAGTCTTTTGAAGCTAACTCGTTTCTGTTTTCCCATAACACAACTTTCACAAAGACCCATGTCAACAGACTTCAGGAACTCTAATGCTCCTTTGCAACCAGCATCTTCATTCCTTTAGCACTTATGTGTCCAAGTCTGTTGTGCCACAGACATGAACCGGAAGCACCCTCAGCAACAGCAACCACGTTAATACACCCTGCAGTGGTGTACAAGGTTCCAGATTTGGAGCCACGAGCTACAATCATAGCACCCTTCACAATCTTCCACGAACCTTTCCCAAACTCTGCTGTATAGCTTGTGCTATCCAACTGACCAACAGAGATCAAATTCTTCTTGAGAGCAGGAATATATCTGACATCCTCTAATGTCCACTGGTTTCCCGATGGGGTCTTTATGTAGACATCCCCCTTTTCCTTCAATCTCCAAGGCTTTGTTGTCAGCAAGATACACCTTCTCAAAATTTCCAGATTTGAAATTTTTGAACAATTCCTTCTTGGAGACGAATGAAAGGATGCACCAGAATCCAAAATCCAGGATTCGACCGGGCTGTCCACACTAAGGATTAGAGCATCCCCAATGTCTTCTGCGGAATTTACAGCATCTCCAGATTTATGATTCTGCCTCTTCTTTGGTTTCGTACAGTTTGTCCGATAGTGCCCTTTATCTCCATAGTTCCAACAAGTCACGTTGGGTCTGTTAGGAGATTTTCCTCGATTCTTTGATTTTGATCGGCCATGTTGATGTTGGCCCTTCGACTTGCTTCTCCCCCTTCGGTCAATGCTGAGAGCACTGCCCGATGAATCTCCCACTTCTCGTTTGCGAATGCTTTCGCTAAGAACAACATCACGGATTTCATCAAACTTCAACTTCTCAGATCCACGGGAACTGCTAATCGCAGCAACAACAGTATCCCAAGACTCGGGCAGAGATGACATTAAAATCAATGCCTTAATTTCATCTTCGAAATTAATTTCCACAGAACTCAGCTGACTCACAATCATATTGAACTCATTTATATGATCAGCAACAGATCCATTCTCAGACATATGTAAATTGAACAACCTACGCATCAAATATACCTTGTTCATCGCCGATGGCTTTTCGTACATATTTGATAGTGCCTTCATCAGATCTGTCGTAGTCTTCTCCTTAACGATGTTGAACGCCACGTTTCTCGACAAAGTCAACCGGATCATCCCCAACGCCTGGCAATCCTTAAGCTTCCACTGCTCCTCTGTCATGGAAGCCGGCTTTGCCTCAGTCAAGGGTTCGTGAAGATCTTTCTGGTACAGATAGTCTTCGATCTGCATCTTCCAGAAACCGAAATCGGATCCATCAAACTTCTCGATTCCAATCTTCGAACACTCCATCTTCAGTGATCGTGTTGAATCTCCAAAGCTCTGATACCAGTTGTTAGGATCGATTCACTCAAACACTCTGAATTGATGAAGAAGATGAAGAAATCTTGAAGAGAGAAAAATTAAGGTAGAGAGACTTATTTCGTGGTAACACCCTATTAGGGTAAACTTCCACGGCCGCGGGATTTATATATATTAATAATTAAGGGTATTTACAATACAAGGAGAATAAACAGTATAGCCTATATATAGATCCCAAATAGTCCCAAACCTATAAGAGAAAGGTCTCCCAATTTGACCAAGATTATAGGTTTTCCTTTTCCAAATCTATGAGGACAATGAGTTTTCCTAAACCTATAGGGATTATGGGTTTCCTAAAAATACAAGGAAATAATTCAAGTCCATCACATGTTATCAGACTCCACACCTAACAAGGAGCCCCACAAACCTTTCAAAAGCATTGTAGTGTTCGAGAGCACTGAGGAGAAGCAAGGATTATCAATAATTTGGTTCCTATTTGATTGCACTTAATGAAGAGTTGAATTTTGATTGTGCATCATTAATTAAGTGCATTTTTATCTATTTATTCATAATAACCTATAAGCTTTTAATAGATCTATAAAGTTTTGATATCATTAAAAAGTTCACCTAAATTTTACAATTATTCTATTTATTACCACCGCCAACCAACATCGCCCCAGTAAAGAATATAGAACATTGGTGAGGAATGGCCAACGCCACGCTCCTCCACCTTCTATATACACCAGAACGTACCATTTAGATGTGCCCTAAACAAAGATGATTTAGAGTATGTCCACTCCAGATCAAATTTGCCCAAACACAAGAGGATCAACAAACAAAGGAACATCAACACACACACACAAAGGGGATTAATCAAAAAGGGAAGAAGTAACGAAAGGTAAATAATATATAAGTGAGAAAAGCGAAACACCTGTGACGTCGTCACTTGAACGATAATGTAAGGTGATTCCTCAACGGGCTTTTTCTCCTCTTGAGTGGTTTTTGACATTTTTCCTTTCTTCTTCTCCTGATCTTGAGTACTGCAAATGTTTTTCTTTTCTTGTCCTCCTTTTTAGTGGCGACTGGCAAATTCTTCCCTTGAGTGACTACCGGCATTCTTCCTCTCTTTCTAATTCACTTCTCTCCAATTTGTCACGTTAATTAGATCGGAGACATTTTGTTGTGGTGAGCTCCCTCTTATACTCTTAAGATTTTTGGGGTCAAATTTTCTTTTAATATTGTAATCCGGCGGAAGATTTTATTATTGTGTGGATATGACCTGTAATTAATAAGCTTGCTAAATCCAGAGATGGTCTGATGATTTTTTGTCCATAAAAACCAGGATAATTTATCTTATTTCCCTTCTACCCGTGCTTATCATGTATTTGAAATTTTGGTTTATAAGAACAACAAAGAAATTGGTCGAGGTTTTTTATTTAAATCGACACATTTAATCATTTACGAGAGGAATGTGCACACTTATATCTCTTTATGTAAACGCTCTTTATCAAATGCAACTGCATTATAAGGTTCGAATCTCATACCTTTAGTTAAGGATGAAAAGGTATTTACTACCCGTCCGCCCTACCCTACAACCTTCGATGATAATCCCATCTTTATTTGATTTACAAGCTCATGGACTATTACAACGGTACATTATAACATGAGTATAAATTTTTTTCTTTTTGCCCCAATGTTTGACTGTCGGCATGGTTTGTATTTGAATTACACACTTATAATGTGATCAAACTTTTATATTGTTGATATATTGAAATTTGTTGTAATAAGTTGCTTATTATGCCTTTCAAGGTTATCCTAACTGACATTTACTACAGTAATTTATCCATGCATAAAAGTAAATTTGTACATTTAACAAGTTGAAGGGTATTATAAGCAACTTATTACAAAAAGTTACAACTTATAAACTGACACTCTTATAAATTGTTATCTTGTTCTTGTGTAATTCGATGACAAGTGAAAATCATTTGCCAAACATATATAAGTCGAAGAGTTTAGCATTAGTTATGGTGTCTTTAAGTGCTGAACATCTCTTGCCATGTGATTAATAGATGATTTAGGCAACTGCTCTAGATTAACATTTTTTTTTTTTGCATACTAAAAAGATAACGTTAATTAATCTTAAACATGTTAAAGGTTCTTTGCGCACTCATATAAATTGAAGAATCACAATTTTTGACCTGAAAGCCAGCACTGTTATATTTAGGAGAAAGGAATGGTGCATATGGATTTAAAGAGTTAATTTTGGTTGCCTCGTAAAATATAGTTATTATTTTAGCTTATTTCTCTAGATTCGCTACAAGATATTGTGACTTTGACAGATCCAATTAATGTAATATGTCAAACTTCATAATAATTGTGAGAGAATATATTTGTTCAATATATTACTGTTGCTTCCTTACGCACACGCAAGTATCACTACTAGAAATCAGGTATTTAGGAACCAAACATTAGCGACCAACTTTGGTCGCTCAAATAGACGAAAAAAATGAAAAAAAAACTTAAATAAAATAGCGACCACTATTGGTCGCAAATTGGTCGCCTATGTGTTCAACATTTTGACCGGACTGGTCAAACAAATCCGGTCAAAGAAAATTCAAAAATAGCGACCAACTTTGGTCGCCCAACTGGACCCACGTTCAAAATTAGCGACCAAAGTTGGTCGCCTAAGGAAGGGAAATTTTCTAGGGAAATAAGCAACCAAAGTTGGTCGCTATTCTTGAGTATTAAATTAAATCAGAAATTAAATTGGCGACCAACTTTGGTCGCTTAGTGGAAGGAATTTTATGGTGCCATAAGCGACCAAAGTTGGTCGCCTATCTGGAATATTAAAATAAATCAGATTTTCATTTGGGGACCAACTTTGGTCGCTAATAGAAAGGTATATATGTTAGCAACCAAAGTTGGTCGCTTTCTTGTTAATATTTTACCAAAGTGTATAAACATATTATTAATATATATATATATATATATAACTATATATATATATATATAGTTATATATATTTATTTATATAAATATATTATACAGTTTTATTTATATATATATATATATA
>MCJB01004775.1:0-10921 GCA_002018475.1 Nicotiana obtusifolia
TTATATGGTATAATACAGTATGTATATACTAAATATATTAATAAGAAAGCGACCAACTTTGGTCGCCCAACTAAAATCTGATTTTATTAATATTCCAGATAAGCGACCAACTTTGGTCGCAAAATTCCCCATAAAATTTTCTTCAAGTAGCGACCAATTGTGGTCGCTATTTTCCAAATCTGATTTATTTAATATTCAACAGAAGCGACCACCTTTGGTCGCCTAATTCCCCAAAAAATTCCCCTACAGTTGGCGACCATCTTTGGTCGCAAATTATAAACCTGGGGCCTACTGGGCGACCAAAGTTGGTCGCCATTTCTGAATTTTATTTGACCAGCTTGGTCTGACCAGTCCGGTCAAAATGTTGACGAATATGGAGACCATTTGGCGACCTATATTGGTCGCTATTTGATTTAATTTTTTTTTTCATTTTTTTCATCTACTTTGGCGACCAATGTTGGTCGCTTTTTGTGTTAGACCAACTTTGGTCGCAAATTGTTGGTCGCTAAAACACTGATTTTTAGTAGTGAAACTAGTAAAAAAAAGAAATAGACAGCCCGGTGCACAAAGCATTCCTCATTCACTCTAGGTCCAGGGAAGGGCTGCATCCCAAGAATGTGATGTAGATAATCTACCCTAATGCAAATATTATTGGCTGCTTCCACGGTTCAAACACGTGACTCACACGGAAACACTTCAAACTAGTACAACTTCTGACTTCAAATAAATTTTGTCAAACGCCTAATAATATCCTTTAATTAGAGCACAAATATGCAAAACCTAGAGCATGCTTCAAACCAGATTTTAAAAAAAAAAACCCCGATGCATAAAGTATTTCTTATTCACGCTGGGTCCGGGGAAGGGTCATACCGCAGGAAAGTGATGCAGATAATCTACCCTAATGCAAGTATTATTGGCTGCTTCTACGGCTCCGTGAACAATGGCATTTCTTTAATTGAAATAGCCAAGAGTTGCTCATCGGAGAAGAATTCATTAATTTCAAGGCCATCAGCGGCCTCTCCTCCTCCTCCAAACGAGACAAACCTGTGACTCACACAGAAACGCTTCAAACTAGCAACTCTCTACATTTCCCTTCTTCTTTTCAACACGGTGGCTTGAATCCCATGTACTTTCCACTAGTGTAATCCCTCCAAACATCAACAGCTCCAAAACTTGTTATAAGAACAGTACTTAAAGCCATGACTATACCAACAGAGAATACAATAAGTGATGCTCTCCCATGATGTTCTATAGCTCTTTGTACCACAACCAATCCAATAAGTGAGGCAATTAAACAAACAATTGCAAAGATGAGGGCAGTATTGACATGTTCCATGCCTAGAAATAGGTATTGTACAGCTGACATGGTAGATGAGAAAAATACCATGAATGAACAAGTTGCTGCTGTTACCTATTAGAAAAGAAAACCATTAGTCCTACGAGGGAAAAAAAGTAGCAATGTATCATGTTAGGTATGACTGAAGTCATTTTTTCAGGAAAAGTATTTTTCACGAAACGTGTATTCTGATGTTTGGCTGATGAGTGATATATATATTTTATTTTTGGAAAAATATGTATTAAAAATTGTAGACTATATAATATAAGCAAATTCGAGGGCGTATTAATAAAAATTTTGAGTACCAAAGATTAATATTGATATCTAAGTATTAGTTAGAAGTTAGAACAAGTATATGAAATTAAAAATTAAGATTATATAGTAGTAAGGAATATGACTTCAGCCATAAGTGAGCGTAGTTAATTATTTTCCTACTTTGTTATGGAAAATGGTCATCAAGCATCAGAAAATGTCTTTTTTCATCAAAAATATTTTCGTGAAAACAGACTTCTGTCATACCATGTTAATTCAAGGGAAAATATAAAATGAAAGTAACAAAAATAGAAGAGCAATAGTTGGTGGGACGATTTACCTCAGGTGCAATTCCAACTTGAATTAGAAGGGGACTAATAAGCATTCCACCACCAATTCCAAATACACCACCCAAAACCCCTGCTAACAGTGCCATTAAGGGGAAGATTAACATTGCTGAAGATCCATTCTTACTTTCACAAGCTGCTACTTCCTTCAATAGTAAGGCAATTTAAATGTTAATCAATAAATTAAGCAAAGAAAATTGCAAGAAGTTAACTTTCTGTATATATCGGGTAGGAGAAAGGGTTCTTGGAGCAACGGTAAAGTTATTTCCGTGTGACCTATAAGTCACGAGTCCGGACCATGGAAGCAGCCACTAATGCTTGCATTAGGGTAGGCTGTCTACATCACACCTTTTGATCGTCTCGCCTTTCCCCGGGCCATGCGCGAATGAGGGATGTCTTGTGCACCGAGATGCTTTTTTTTTATATATATATATATATATATATATATCAGGTAGGAAATGAGAATATTTTGTAAATACCTGCTTCTTGGAATTCTGCTTATTGTCTCTGTTATATAAGATCCAGGATGTAAATATTATCGCCAGAGGAAATTGCACTGATGAGATGATCCAATATGCCAACCCACATGCCTCCATCTGAATTATGCCCTGCAAAAGATAAAAGTTGCTCCTTATATTTACTGGCAATATAAGAAAATTTTCATATTATCAATTTAATCAGGTTATTAATTTCGCCGTGTAACTTTTTTTTTTCCCACACTGTCAAGGATAAAAGTTACTCCCTCTGTTTCCATGTATGTGCAAGGATTCAGGGTACGAGGGTCAAAGTAACTAACTTACCGCATGAATTTTTCAAGTTTTTATAAAATAAAATTTATAAGCATGCTTGAAAAATATATGAAAAGTATTGAAAGTCAACATAGCTAATAATTCAAATTATTCATAGAGTTTGAGAAAATCATAATAATAAAAAATTGTTTGACTTTTCTAATAGTAACACATTTACATAAAATGAGACGGATAAAGTATTTCATATCTGACTCTTCACTTCCTTTGTCCATCTTTGACTCTTTAACATAAATTAGCTAGAATTTCAGAAATATTAATAAGAGAACACCTAAGTTCCAGACCAAGTTCTGTTCCCATTTAGCAATTAATGAAAGTGAAATGTACTCTTCTTAATAAATACATATTGTCTCTTAGCCTTTCGTGCAAGAAAAAGACAATTTAATTCAAGTTAAAATGACTTTAATATTAAGAAAGAAACAACGTTGGTTTAAGCTAGTAAAATGACTTTTCCACTTTTTACCCCATTGAGGCACCGACTCCAGTCTGTCAATGGCAAAATACAATAGTGGCCGAAAATAATCGACAAATAATTATTTTATAAAAACAAAAGGAGACACAAAAATATTATAGCTACTAACAACTAGAATTAAAAGGAAATAGAAAAAATTAATTAGCCTAGTTTTGCGAGGAATTCGAGATACATGCAACTTAGTCATGAATACAAATTAGGAAAAGGACAGTTCGATGTCCGGGACATCTTACGTTCATATAGGGTCCGCAAGAAAATCATGCCTTATAGGATGTGATATAGACCGCATACCTTACTACAAGAATCAGTGTCTGTATACAAACTCTGGAAATAATTTCAAAGTTTGAAAAATCTGCAATAAAATTCACGTCTTATTCAATCTTACTCACACGACTCACTAATAGTATTGATGAGTCCAAATCAACTTTAAGAGAAGGCAAAATGTTAAAAGTAAAGACGAGTGCACGAAGACAAGATAAAGAGCCTTATTGGTCCATATCAATTTCCTCGTTCAAGATAGTGGGAAAAAAGAAGGAAAATCAAATACACCCTAAGATAATTTTAAACTACGGCCAAAAGTAGAGTTTCCGAAAAAATTAGAGGTGTAATTCATCAAATTCACGTTGAAGCTTAATTAAAGTCAAGAACAGATACAAAACGATTTGTTGATAGCAAAGATATGAATAATCACAAAATATGACTGGACGACAAAATGAAACTATTTCTTCTAGTAGCTTAGTCCGGTACACGAAGTATATAGCGTTTACGCAGGGTCTGGGGAAGGGCCGCAATCCCGAAGGGTGTGATGTAGGCAGTCTACCCTGCGAACAATGAATGATTTTACAGTTCAAACCCGTAACCTATAAGTCACACGAAATAAGTTTAACGTTTGCTTCAAACTATTTTCATATGGTAATTAAAATGGTAAATAAAAGTAGTGAAGATAAGATAAAGAGACATACTTGTCCATATCGATTTCCACGAAGAAGATAGAGGAAAAAGAAGGAAAACCAAATCATCACAAGTACTCCCATTTTCATCCAAGGAATACTCCTTATTCCCTTTGCTTCCTTTTTCAACAAAGGTTCTTCTACACCATTGATATTAACCCCTTCAATTCCTTCAAAATTCTCATTTTTAAGCAATCCATTTCTCCTCACTTCTTCAGACTCAATTTTCCAATAATAAACTCCTGATTTGAATGTCTTGAAAGTGCACCAAGCAAGAAACACTACAAACAGAATAGTAATAAGCCATTCTGGTAGGACAAGATTGCAAATTACTCCAATACTAACTCCCAAAAGAATGCATGGTTGTGAGAGTAAAGCTATGTCAAAATCAACCAAAATCTTCCCCCCATGTTTGGGACTTGGTAAAAACATGCTGCAAACAACGTTAGCGATCGAGCCTCCTGTTACCTGTTGAGACATAATATAATTAAGTAAAAATATGCTCTCTATGCTGACACACTTCAACGTTGTATTAAAACATAAACGATGTCCTGTATGATTAAATCATACCGCTATTCAAAAACAAATTAGGCTCACATATGAGGGGATGATGCAGACATAATAGTATGCTACTAAATAGTAAATTGAAGGGATCTCCGATGCAGAAAGCATTCTGCGTTCTCGCAGGATCTGAGAAGAAGCCGCACCCTAAGGGGTATGATGTAGTCTACCTTAATACAAGTATCAGTGGCTGATTCCACGACTTGAACCCGTGATCTATAGGCCAAACAAAAACAACTTTACCGTTGCTCCAGCTACTAAATAGAAAAAAGTGTACTTTTTCTATTTTTTTTAAACTTCTATATGAAATGGTATCACATTCTAATATGATATTATATCAAGCAAGGGCTACTACATTCAAATCTCACTACTAACCAAAAAAGGAAAAATAAAGGCACACACTTGTGAGTGTTGAGACATTATATAATTGAATAACTAAACTCTCTAACAAACTAAAATTTTAAACGAGACGATTACACGGTTCAACATTACCATAAATGCGGAAAAGCTTGATGCTGTTTTGAGGTCAACCCCAGTAACAATGGTTAGGATAGGTATGTATAATCCTCCACCTCCAATTCCACCTGCACTAGAAATAGAGGCTGCTATAAAACACAAAGCTCCTGCTATCACAGTGGGAGCTCCAAGTTTCAGATTGTTGGCATCTACTTGTTTCTGCTGTTGAATTCTCCATTCATAAACTGAATTCAAGAATTGATCAAATTTGAGGATTTTTGAGCTGAGTTTTGTTTGTTTTGCAAAGGAAAATCCAAAGGTGGTTAAAATTACAAGGAAAAACACACATATCAGGTAGTTGTTGTGACTATTCATTTTCTTGAAAGTGTAGATACAGTGTGCTTTTGGAGGGGATATATATATATAAGATGATAAGTGGCAGAAGGAGGAAGCAAAATGTTTTTAAATACGAGACTTCTATGAGGGAAAAGTACAAAACATAGAGGAGAAAGTAGATTGGATTTTTAAACTCAAATTATCTGTTGAGTTTGAGAGTAATTAAATCTATTGTTGTACTTATTATATAACCTTGACCACATGTATTCTCCTAAGTTTACAAAAGTTGAGCATTTTTGGTCCAATTGATGGAACTCTCAAATTGGGGAGGGTATATATATAATATATACATGTTGTGCTTATTATATAATCTTGAATATTCTCCTAAGTTTACAAAAGTTGAGCGGTTCAACCGCTAGGACTCTCAAATGGCGGGGAGGGGGGAGGAGTGTGTGTATATATATATATATATATATTTCTTTAGTTTTAATTGTGTAATTGAAACTTTGTGCATCGAGCTGCTTTTGGACGTAAAGAGCTTAGTTTTGCAAATTTTAAAGATCATATATGCCCAGTATAATGCAGCACGGACGAAAATAGTCCGACCTTCAAATTTAAAGTACCATTGGAGTTAAGATGCACTAGAATAGTGTCATCGTCTATCTTTCAACCATTTTTCACGTCAACATCCAAGCATGTTGCTTGACAGTGGGAGGCAACAACTGTTGCCTTTTTGATATATTTTTTTAAATAACTGTGGAGGTTTGTGTCGTTTTCCGCATATGAAGCACTTTTTACCTTCGACTAGCACCGGGGGTATGAGATAACCCTGTTCATTAAGATTTGGATGAATGTGAAAAAATCACTTACTAGTTTTTTTTGCTGCTGTCAGATTTTAATATAATTTTCAACTCATTTTATTAATCAATAGGCCATATCGTTGGCAGGAGTGGAGCTAAATTACATGTTACGGATTCGGCCGAGCACAATAGATTTAATTCAAACCCTAAATGTCTCTTAAGAAATTGATTGGATATGTATTAAATTATTAATTTAGAATCCAGTAACTTAAACGAACTAAAATTTCGAACCCATAAATTTTAAATTACTGGCTGCGCCAATGATCATCGGATGCTTCCTTTTGGATATATCTTTCAACATCTACCCACGTCTAGCGTAATAGTCACTGATTATGATTATTTAAATGAAGAAGGGGTCAATGGATTAATTGAACTGGGCAATCTAATGCTAAAACTATAAGTAACATTATCTTGATGTCAAATCGCAAGCCTACAAAAACAAATATACAAGCTTAATAATTGAAAAGAACTTGGCTAGACATTGAACTAATCGTATTTCCTTAAATGAATAATCTGAGAGTCCAAGTTTATTAATATACAGGCTTAGTAATTGAAAAGAACTTGGTAAGACATTGAACCAATCATATTTTTCGTAAATGAATTTAGACTCATATTTCCTTAAACGAATTTAGACTAAAAAGCTATAAATATACAAGCTGAATAATGAAAAGAACTTGTTAAGACATTGAACTAATCATATTAATTTCTTTAAACGAATTTGAGATTAAAAGTCATTATCTATATTTTCGCACAAACGAAGAGACAGTTTGTTTTGGTTTGTTGGGTTGGNAGAGAATTAAAGAACACGTATATGGATACCTTGTCGCTTAGTTCAAGAAATTTAATTGGATAACTATTATAAATTTATAGCCCAAAAAATGAAGTTAGTCATTAAATGTATTTTATAAACACTAGTTTAGGGTACGCACTTTACGCAGCACCTATATCAATAAATATATAAATTTTAAAAATTACATACATATTATTATATAATATATTTGAGTTATAAAATAAAATTTAAGCTTTTTTTAAATAATAAATATTATTCGCTTAGTTAGCTTAACAAATGAAGGAATTTTACTTAGATGCTTTATTATGATTTATCTGGACTTATGTCGAAACTTATAAAAATTGTTATTATTTATGTAACCTAATACTGAAAATAAAACATAAAATATTTTTTTATCATAATTCTTTGTAAATTTGTCAAATAACACAAATTAAAATTAAATCTGGTCTTTTAAAAATATAATGAAAAAGTTGGCGTTATACTTTCTAAAAATTTGATAGTCACAATGTAAAATTTGAAGAATGACTAATATTGAACTAATATTGCAATGACTCAACCTGTCGTTTTGTTTTCTAGATCCCCGTTCCTCTAAATAAGACTCCTCTTATGCGCTTCTACTATTTTATGGCTTGCGGGGATGGTTAGTTTGGAATTTGGAAGGGTTGGGGATTAAATCGAAACACTTGGTTACTTAGTTTGGCTTTTAAGGCTAAGTTTAACTTTGGCCAACATTTTGAGTAAACGATATCGGAACCGGAATTTGATGGTTTCAATAGGTTCGTATGATAATTTTGGACTTGGGCGTATGTTCGGATCGGGTTTTGGATGACCTAGGAGCGTTTCGACGCTTAACGTTGAAAGTTGGCTTATTGAAAGATTAAAAGTTTTTTTAATTTGGTTTGGAGTAAGTTTTACTGTTATCAAGGTCTGTTTGGGATTTTGAGCCCGAGAATAGTTCTGTATGGTGATTTAAGACTTGCACGTGAAATTTGGTATCATTCCGAGTAGTTTAGGTATGATTCAGCGCGTTCGGAGCAAGTTGAAAGAACTTTAAGTTCATAAGGCGTGATTCTTAGTTTTGGTGTTGTTTTCCGCATTCTGAGGGTTCGAGCAAATCCTTCTTATGTTTACGGACGTATTGATATGTTTGGATGAGGCCTTAGGGGCCTCGGGTGCAATCCGGACGATGCACGGATTGAATTAGGACACAAAAGGGCTACTGGTGCACCAGTTCTGGTGTGCCCGCACCTGTGAGCACGCAAATGCGTGATTTGGCCGCAGAAGCGGTTTTGGGGCAACTGGCCAGTGGTCCGCAGAAGCAGAGAAGCACGCGCAGAAGCGCCCTCGCTTCTGTGATGGATTACCCGCAGGTGCGAAGGGGCCGCAAATGCGCTTTACCGTCTGTAAAAGTGGGATTGCAAAAGCAAGGTCCCGTCTGCAGAAGCGGCTAGCGCTGGGCTTGAGGGATTTCGCAGAAGCGGACCAAGTGCCGCAGAAGCGGTGCCACAAATGCCTAGGGACCGCAGATGCGAAAGTCCTGCTGGGCAGAACCTTCATTTAAGTCGGGACTCAAACATTTTGGGTTCATTTATTGCATTCCTTGGGCGATTTTTGGAGCTCTTAGAGAGGGGTTTTCACTAGCTATTTGAGGTAAGTAATTTCTATCTAATGTAAGTTAAATACAAAGAATATGGGTAGATTTTAACATGTAAATTTGTGGAAATTTTGGGTTTAGATGAAAAACCCTAGGTTTTGATAAAAATGGAATTTAACAACAAAAACAATTATGGAATGGGATGAAAATGATATATTTAAGTTCGTAAGGTTATGGGTAACGATTTTCTTTGAAAATTCCCGAAATCCAGGCACGTGGCTCGTGGATGAATTTTAAGAATCTTCCAATTTGGGTTGGGGAATTACTCTAATAGCTAAATCATTTACTTTTGAGCGTAAATTGATTAATTTATGTAATATTTGACTAGTTTCGGATTGTTCGGCGCCAATTTGTGGCTTTAGGGTGAATTTGAGGCTGAAAAGCAAGCTTTGAGACAAGGTAAGTCTCTTGTCTAACCCTGTAAGAGAGAATTTACCGCATAGGTGATTTAAATTAATATTTGCCTCTAATTGTGGGGGCTACGTACGCACGAGGTGACGAGAGTTCGTGCGTAGCTACCACTTATGCTTATGTTCGTGTAGTTTAGGACCCAAATCATGAATTACTTGTAATATTTGCACTCCACTTGTTAAATTAAAGTGCCTAAATTACATTAAAACTTGTTAGAGGGATTGTAAAAGACCGAATTTCACTTGCTTGAACTTTGAGCGATTACTTGACCGTTAATGGATATTGTATTACATTGTATATTAGCCTTGTAATAACGTTTAAGTCAAATGTTTATAAAGTATCCTCCCTTCTTGTAGAGCGGGCCGAAAGCCTCGGCAGTAGAATAGATGCATCTATGGTTCATGCCGCTCGACCCTCGGCAGTGTACACATTATTCTGAATAGGGCCGTACGACCTCGGTATTATCGTGCGTGATAACACTCGAAGTAATTATATATTTGATATCTTTTCCTGGCTTGAGATGCTAAAATCGTATAAGAAAAAAATTTATTTGGACTTAGCATGCGTGAAAGAATCATTTATTTTCTGCTTGTTATTGAGTTGTTATTGTTATTTACATAACCCATGCTTATTTAGGATTTTGTATTTCTTTAATGTTAGCCCATAGTAAGTGTTGATGTCGACCCCTCGTTACTACTTTTTTGAGGTTAGACTTGATACTTACTGGGTACATGTTGTTTATGTACTCGCGCTACACTTCTGCACTAACCATGCAGGATCTGAGGCAGGTGCATCTGGCGGTCACACCGGCGCGCATCGCCGATACCTTGAGGTCTAGTGGTGAGTTGCTTCCTGAGCCATTCTGCAGCACCTAGAACCTTTCTTTTGTACTTATTTTCTGTATATGTTATTTCAGACAGTAGTTAGAGTTTTGTATATTCTACTAGTGCTCATACACTTGTGACACCAGATCTTGGCTCGCACTCTAGTAGACTTTATGGTTTTGGAATATTTATATATCTATGATTGTACTCAGTTGCTTTAGTTTTATTTGTTAAACTTTCTACTTTCATTACTAGAAAACAGCACAAAAAATGACCAAAATTTAGCGACCAACGTTGGTCTGTCCAAAAAAACGACCAACTTTGGTCGCAAAACTGGTAAAAATAATAAAATAATAATCTTAAATACATTAGCGACCAACGTTGGTCGCTAGTTGGTTGCATTGTTCGTCAAATTATTGACCGGACTGGTCAGACCTGTTTGGTCAAAGAAATTTCAAGATTAGCGACCAACGTTGGTCGCAAAAGTGGACCCAATTTTAAAATTATCGACCAACGTTGGTCGCTTAATAAGGGGTAACTTTTGGGCGATACAAGCGACCAACGTTGGTCGCTTATCTGGAAAATATAAATAAATCAGATTTTCATTTTGCGACCAACGTTGGTCGCTAATGTTAAAGTATATATATTTGCGACCAAAGTTGGTCGCTTTCATGTCAACATTTTTCCAAAATTAAACTCACTTTTGTGTTTACTGTCTAAATAATATAAATGTAAGCCGTTAACGCTTTTGTAATACAAGAGATTAATATGCAGTTAAGTTGTAGTACGGAGCGTGCGTGTGTATCCACACACACACACAAACACACACACACACACACACACACACACACATAAATATATATATA
>MCJB01004777.1:0-13552 GCA_002018475.1 Nicotiana obtusifolia
CAACCTTGATGTCATGCACATGGAGAAGAACTATTTTGATAATTTGTTCAACACAGTGATGGATGTTAAAGGTAAGACAAAGGATAACGCAAAAGCTAGAATGGACTTACAAGAATATTGCAGGCGGCCTGAACTACACTTGCAGACAGCACACAATGGTAAGGTGTTCAATCCCAAAGCAAGTTACACATTCACTTTGGAGGAACGACGGCAAATTTGTGATTGGGTAACGAAATTGAAGATGCCTGAGGGTTATGCGTCGAATTTTGGGAGAAAAGTTGATATGGAGGTGGGGAAGTTGAGCCATTTGAAAAGTCATGACTGTCATGTTTTCATGGAGACGTTAGTGCCTATTGCATTTTGTGGTTTGCCTGAAAGAATCTGGAAACCCATCACAGAGATCAGTTTGTTTTTCAAAGACTTGTGTTCTTCCATGTTAAAGGAAGAAAACCTACTCCAAATGGATCAGAACATTCGTGTCACCTCTTCTAAGATGGAAAAGATATTTCCATGTGGGTTTTTTGATGTGATGGAACACCTTCCAATCCACCTTGTACACGAGGCACGACTTGGAGGGCCTGTTTAATGCAGATTGATGTATCCCTTTGAGAGGTAATATTATATGTTTGATGTAATTTTCTGTTTTATTTTAATGTTCTTGGCGAACCTGAAATTATGATAGGACAATTGGCAAATGCAAATAATTTGTTAAGCAGAGGAACAGGGTTGAAGGATCTATATGCGAAGCTTATCTTGCAAAGGAGACTGCTCATTTTTGCTCTTATTATTTTGAGAGTAATGTGCCATTTGCTAGGAATAGGCCCAACAGGCACACAGTCGATCTTATGAATGATCCATTATATCCGCCTATTCCATATTCAATCAACCAGGCCGATGTTCTAAAGATGTTAGAAAGGGGAATTTGAGCGATATGAAGTTCAAGTCAGCTACACTTCACGTGTTGCTAAATTGTCCCGAAGTCGTACCATTTCTCAAGTAAGTATTGATTTAGTATTTATCAAAATATAACAATTACTGTGATTACATCTCAATGCAACTACTAAAAATATTTGATGTGTCACAGCCACTTCGTGTGTCAATTTGGCCATGATGCTGTATATACGAGATTTGATACGTGGTTCAAACAATTTGTAAGTTTCTCCTTAAAATATACTAACACTACGTAGGTAAACAATTTTTGGAAGTTATGCTAATATATGAATTTTTCTTTTAACAATATGTAGGTAAATGATCAAAATAATGGTGTAAATCAATTTTTGAAAGATATATCTTGGGGACCTGGGGTTGAGGTCAGAACAATATCTAAGTACGTTGTGAATGGATATAAGTTTCATGCCGAGTGTTGCTCTAAAAATAAAAATAGCAACAACAGTGGGGTGTGGGTTCAAGGTGGTGATGACAACCAAGATGGAGATATTGGTTATTATGGTGTGATCAAAGAAATAATTGAACTAGAATATACAAGTTGGCCATACAAGAAATTGATACTCTTTAGATGCAAGTGGTTTACCCACACCCAACAAGAGGTACAAGAGTCCACAATCAGTACAACATAATTGAGGTTAATCATACGAGGGAGTATGATCGCTATGATCCTTTCATAGTAGCACATAATGTTAGGCAAGTGTATTATGCTCCTTATCCATTGCGGCGGAATAAGTCTGATTGGTGGGTTGTAATAAAAACCAAGCCTGTGGGTAGGGTGAAAGTCGATAATGTGTTAGATGTTGCATATCAAAACGATATCTCTACTGTTGACCAAATAGTGGACGAAGTTTTAGAAAATGATTTGGAACATCCTGAACATATATTGGAAGAAGTTGATATTTCTGAAGTAAGAATTACAGAAAACGAGGAAGAAGTATCAACTGATGAAGCTCAAACTACCGAGGAAGAAGAATTCTCGAACGAAGAACTATACGACGATGAGCTTTAAACAGTTGGTTTCTTTAACAACTCTCATTTATAGCTATTTTCTTTATATCTTTCAATCTAAATATGTATTATATTATGCAGATGACAGGCAAGGGTCGAGGTAACAATGATTCTAGTAGTTCTCGACGTCGAGAAAAGGCTAGGAAACCAAAGAGGAGGGTAGAAGATTATACTCCAACTTGTCCTGCCGTTTCAGAGTTGCCTATGCCTACCTCTTTTCCTCCACCCCAGGGCTATTATGAGCTACCACAGCATCACCAGCCCTACACCTTCGTGCAGACACCAGGTCTTTCATCACAGGGCCATAGGACTGTACGTCCGACATACAGTCTAGCTACCACACATCCACGTGGATCTCAACCATCTGCATCGCATGGACCGCATCGATCCATGTCACATCCACATGGACCACAAGCATCAGTGTCGCAGCCACTCGGGTCACAGCCACTCAGGTCACAGCAATCAGTGTCACGTCCCCCTGCGGCCAATACAGCTATGTCGCAGTCACAGGGCCCGCAGCCATCTTCATCTGGGACTCCATCTATTACAGGCCTTCGCCTGCGAGACACTAGCTCTGACCCCCCTACACCTTCCACACATGCCTCTGATGTACATGGTTGGAACGGTGATGGTGATGATGACGAAGAGGTGCATCGTGATAAATATGGCAGGATCATTATAATCCCTGAGGGTGACGAGTAAGAGTTATTTGTTATTTTTATGTTTATTGTTTTGTACAGTTTTACTAAGATATTAATGTGTTTTTCTTATTAAATTGCAGGTTCATCCCTAGTAATATTACTACAAGGATAATCACCCAAGCCACCAGAAAGCTATTAGATGGCCCTTATGCGACTTGAGTGATTTCCCATTCTCGCTTAAGGAGCAAATTTTCAATGAATTTAAGGTATAAATGTTCTTTTAAGCACTAGAATTATTTATATTTATGATATTTCCATATAAAAACTTAACTTTTGAAATACAGAGCAAGTGTGTATGGGAACACCGCTATAGCGCAGATGTAGCTGCTAATTTCTATCTCAAGGCTCGCAAGCGGTTGTCACATTGCTTTTCCAAAGCTAGAAAGTTGAACAGAAGCCCTCCTGGTTGCTTGAGCATCTATGGGAGGATTTGCAAAGGCAATGGCTAACCGCAGAGTTCTTAAAGAAGAGCGAGAAAGGAAAGAAAGCTCGTGCTTTGGAGAAGGGAGGCTCCCTGCACACTGGAGGTGCGATCAGCCTCGGGACAATAAAGAGGAGAATGGTACGAATTGCTTAATTTAATTTTAATTTTCAACGTATATCTACTCTGTTTCTTAACTAAAATTATGATTTTTCAGGAGAAGAAGTTGGGGTGTCCAATGAGGCAAGATGAGTTATTCAAGGAGACTCATATTGTCAAGAAGAAGAAAAATTCAGATGAAGAAAGATGGGTCGAGGGCCGAGCCTCGACTGTACATGTAAGTTTTCAATTTTCATTAAGTATTTTGATTTACTTTTATATAAGTTTTGAAATACTAATTCAATGTAATTTTTCTTAGAGGGTCGCTTCACAACTGAGGTGGAGGAATTCATACGCAGCCAGCCACCATCTTCATCGGGCGACCTAATCCAACCATCGGACGAGGATGCTGAAAGACAATGGACGCAGGCTGCTGGCGGTCCAAAATGGGGGAAGGTATACGGGCTTCCTACTAAGAAATTCCATCGCTATAAGTGTGGAATGCAAGGAATTGGGACTTCCGTGCAAGCCGAGCAACTTGGTGAGGAGAGCCTCTCCTCTGTGCGGGAGACTGTGGCAAAGCTCATAGCCGAGCTAGAAGCCTCCAAGGAAAGAGAAAGGATTAGAGATGCTCAGTACATTGGCATACAAGAGCAGCTCAAATCTCTCTTGGCTTCTGGCGCTTTTCCGATTCCCCGGTCTCGTGAGTCATCGCCAGAAGCTTGCCTTCCCTGTGCTAGTTCCTCCCGTCCTCCCCTTTATCATCCCTCCGGTCCTACACAACTACACCCTTTTCCATACCGTCTTCGTGATTAAACTTCATCAGACGATGACGATAATGATGTAGAAACTAATCCTTGACTTGTAATAATAGTTAACTTATTTTGGTTAGCTTAATGTATAATTTCTATTGAACTTTATAGTTTGTTACTTTTAATGTTGTTTATTGTTCTTGTTGTTGTTGTTGTTCTTGTTGTTTATTGTTGTTGTTGTTGTTGTTGTTGTTGTTGTTTATGGCATAAAATTCCATAAACGAATTTGGTTTTTTGTTGTTGTTGTTGTCGTCGTCGTTATTATTGTCCGTTATGGCATAAAATGCCTGTTTAGGATTATGGTAAGCTGGCAAGTGGTGTAGCTGCCAAAACAGGCAGTTTCTGAAAAAAATGAACCAAGAAAAGCGACCAACGTTGGTCTCTAGTTGGTCGCTTTTCACTGAAAAAAAAATAATTTCTGAAAAATAGCAACCAACGTTGGTCGCTTATTAAACCAGATTTTTAAACTCTGCAAATATAGCGACCAACGTTGGTCCCTTATCATAAAAAAAAAAATTGTTCTTCAAGATAGCGACCAAGATTGGTCGCTTAATTAAAAAAAAAATCATAAAATTAATTATATAGCGACAAAAGGTTGTCGCCATTTTCCAGATTATAATAAATAAATAAAAACCGTCATTTATATGTAGAGACCAACTTTGGTCGCCAATTTAGCGACCAAAGTTGGTCTCTATTTGCTCTACCCGGAATTCACTAATTGGCGACCAACTTTGGTCCCTAAGGTAAAGGGACCAGCTTAATATGGACCAGGCCTGTTGGTCGCTTTTGGCCAAAAAGAGACCAACTTTGGTCGCTTTTTCTGGTCGCTTTTTTCCGGATTTCTAGTAGTGCCAGGTCAAGACTCATACTAGTATATAAATAAGCAGTATGGAAATGAAATACGGATATGAAATGAAAAGTAAAGAAACAACTAAATACAGAACAAGATAATAACATGGTCGAACTCCCGAAAATCAACAGTAGAATTAGCATAAAAGAAGCAACCAAAGGAATAGAATGATCACATACGGACAACAACTGATAGAACAACAAGGAATGAAACAACAGATATATTTCCCGCCAAAGCACTTTGGAACACATGAAATAAGCAGCAAGAAATCACATCGAGGTACCCCCTCGTGTATAGTGCAATCAAAATCGAGGTACCACCTCGTACAATCAAGAATAACAACCAAGAGTATTCACATTTCTCAATTTCAATCACAATATTTTCTTATACCGCAGCGTGGGCCTTATATTTGAAAATAGAGTTTGAAAACAGTTTTTCCAAAATAGTTATACGCACTTTGGCTTACCTTATGACGCCGCATGGCTTCACGTAGTTCCCCTACAAGCAACACGCACATAAGTCCCACCTTAAAGTTTTCTTGCTTTTTCAATTTTTTTTCCTATCAAACTACTAAAATTAACAAACAAAAACTAAGACTAATATACATACATACATACATACATACAGGCATCCCCCACTCCATATTTTAAGTTGTGGCATGTCCCCATAACACAAAATTAAAAAGTATAAGGTAGAGAAAACTTCCTTGAATCTCTAGTCGGGGTTACGAGTCAAAGTCAGGCTCTATTCTTCTCGCTCGAACTAGTGCAGACATCCATGCAGATAGCTTCTTCTCAGCTTTCTTGGGCTACACCCCACATCTATCTTTCTCGCTCACTGCAACCTTCTCGTTTAAACTCTTCACTTTCCATTCTACACTCGCAGCTGGCTTCTCCTTTCTCATCTCAACATTTATCTCAAAAGTCACTGTCACTTCACCCCTTCAAAGCATGACCTTTCTATCATGTATGTCTGATATTGCTCTGCCTGATGCTAAGAATGGCCTCCTTAAGATAAGGGGGACCTCTTTGTTCTCCTCCATATTTGCCACAATGAAATCTACAGGAATTACAAACTTATCTACCCGAACTAAGACGTCTTAAACTATCCCCTCATATATCAAAGTAGTTTGGTCAGCCAGCTGTAAGGAAAGTGGTGCAGACCTTATCTCTCCATTCTCATGCTCTAGCTTCCTATAAATAGACAAAGGCATTAAATTAATTGAGGCCCCAGAATCACATAAAGATTTATCAAAATTTAGAGTGCCTAACGAGCAAGGTATAGTAAAACTCCCTGGATCACTACACTTTTGAGGGAGCTTGTTTTGTAAGATTGCACTGCAATGCTTTGTGAGCTTGACTACCAATATCTCCTCAATCTTCCATTTCTTTGTAATAATGTCCTTCAAGAATTTTGCAAAACCTGGCATTTGTGAGATAACTTGTGAATGGCAAGTTTACATTAACCTGTCTTAGTATATCAAAGAATCTCTAAAACTGCTTGTCCAGCTTATCTCTATACAATTTTTGGCGATAGGGAAGAGCAGGCATNATATATATATATATATATATATATATATATATATATATATATATACATATATATATACATACATATATATATATATATATATATACACACATACATATATATATATATAGAGCTTAATTTCAATGAATATAAGGTATAAATGTTCTTTTAAGCAGTACAATTATTTATATTTATGATATTTCCATCTAAATACTTAACTTTTGAAATATAGAGCAAGTGTGTATGGGAACACTGTTATAGCGCGGATGTAGCTGCTAATTTCCATCTCAAGGCTCGAAAGCGGTTGTCACATTGCTTTTCAAAAGCTAGAAAGTTGAACCAGAAGCCCTCCTGGTTGCTTGAGCATCTATGAGAGGATTTACAAAGGCAATGGCTAACCGCAGAGTTCTTAAAGAAGACCGAGAAAGGAAAGAAAGCTCGTGCTTCTGAGAAGGGAGGCTCCCTGCACACTAGAGGTGCGATCAGCCTCGGTACAATAAAGAGGAGAATGGTACGTAATTGCTTAATTTAATTTTAATTTTCAACGTCTACTCTGTTTCTTAACTAAAATTTATGAGTTTTCAGGAGAAGAAGTTGGGGCATCCAATGAGGCAAGATGAGTTATTCAAGGAGACTCATATTGTCAAGAAGAAGAAAAATTCGGATGAAGAAAGGTGGGTCGAGGGCCGATCCTCGACTGTACATGTATGTTTTTAATTTTCATTAAGTATTTTGATTTACTTTTATATAACTTTTGAAATACTAATTCAATGTAATTTTTCTTATAGGGTCGCTTCAGAGCTGAGGCGGAGGAATTCATACGCAGCCAGCCACCTAATGAGTCGGGCGACCCAATCCAACCGTCGGACGAGGATGCTGAAAGACTATGGACGCAGGCTGCTGGCGGTCCAAAATGGGGGAAGGTATACGGGCTTCCCACTAGGAAATTCCACCGCTATAAGTGTGGAATGCAAGGAATAGGCACTTCCGCACAAGCGGAGCAACTTGATGGGGAGAGCCTCTCCTCTATGCGGGAGACTGTGGCAAAGCTCACAGCCGAGCTAGAAGCCTCCAAGGAAAGAGAAAGGATTAGAGATGCTCAGTACATTGGCATACAAGAGCAGCTCAAATCTCTCTTGGTTTCTGGCGCTTTTTCGATTCCCCGGTCTCGTGAGTCATCGCCAGAGGCTCGCCTTCCCCGTTCTAGTTCCTCCCGTCCTCCCCGTTATCATTCCTCCGATCCTACACAACTACACCCTTTTCCATACCGTCTTCGTGATGAAACTTCATCAGACGATGACAATAATGATGTACAAACTAATCCTTGACTTGTAATAATAGTTAACTTATTTTGGTTAGCTTATGTATAAGTTCTATTGAACTTTATACTTTGTTACTTTTAATGTTGTTGTTATTGTTGTTTATTGTTGTTGTTGTTGTTGTTGTTGTTATTTATTGTTGTTGTTGTTGTTGTCATTGTTGTTGTTGTTGTTATTTATTGTTGTTGTTGTTGTTGTCATTGTTGTTGTTGTTTATGGCATAAAATGCTATAAACGAATTTGGTTTGTTGTTGTTTATGTTGTCGTCGTTGTTGTTATCCGTTATGGCATAAAATGCCTGTTTAGGATTTTGGTAAGCTAGCAGGTGGTGTAGCTGCCAAAACAGGCAGTTTCTGGAAAAAATGAACCAAGAAAAGCGACCAACATTGGTCTCAAGTTGGTCGCTTTTCACTGGAAAAAAAAAATTCTGGAAAATAGCGACCAACGTTGGTCACTATTTAACCCAGATTTTAAAACTGTGCAAATATAGCGACCAACGTTGGTCGCTTATCATTAAAAAAAAAAATCTTCAAGATAAAGACCAAGGTTGGTCGCTATTTTACCCAGATTTTTAAAATCTGGAAATATGGCGACCAACGTTGGTCGCTTATCGTAAAATAAAAAAAAATTCTTCAATGTAGCGACCAGGGTTGGTCGCTTAATTAAAATAAAAATCATAATATTAATTTTATGGCGACCAAAGTTGGTCGCCATTGTCCAGATTATAATAAATAAAAAATACCGTAATTTATATATAGAGACCAACGTTGGTCGCTACTTTAGCGACCAAAGTTGGTCTCTATATGTTCTACCCGGAATGTTTGGTCCTTTTACCTTAGAGACCAAAGTTGGTCGCTAATTAGCGACCAACTTTGGTCGCTAAGGTAAAGGGACCAGCTGAATATGGACCAAGCCTGTTTGGTCGCTTTTGGCAAAAAAGAGACCAACTTTGAACGCTTTTTGTGGTCGCTTTTTTCCGGATTTCTAGTAGTGATATTTGGATTGAACATCCAAAAGACCTTACTACTATAACTTTTCTCAATCATTCTCTGTTTCTTTTATCACTGTCAGAAAACATAGTCTCTCGTTATGTAATTTACAAAAAGAGACTCCCAAGATATTTGAAGAGTCACTAAATAACTTTTCTTTTTTGGTATGTATTCAAAGAATAAAAATTTTAAAAATCTGGCTTAAGCTTCTTGAACTTATGTTGACAAGCTTACATCCCATTTGATGTTAGTTGATGTGTTTTTCTGACTGCTTTGCAGTGAGTGCATGTTTAATTGGTGAAAAGTTGCTAGAGCTCCTCAAAGAGGAACATGCAGGTGAGTGTCTAGTGTCTACTCTGAGAAACCTACACTGTTTCAGAATATAAGAAGATAATTCTTTAAATAGTTTGTTTTGACCATATTGATGTTATAATCCTTAATTTTTATGAATAATTTTCAAGAGACAAAATTTGATAATATTATTAATCTCTCTCCCAAAAGCAAGGAGATGTTGGACCAATTGATTTGGATGAGACAAAGATGACATTGGAACCTGATAAGACGAGTGGTGGGGGTCTTTTCGATCCTGGGAAGGATAGAGTAGAGCGGAGATCGCTTCTAAGTATGATTTGATTGACCTATAATAGTTTCTGTATGTCGTATAGTTCAATTGGAGTTTTATTTGACATCAAGGTTGACTAAACTTTATCCAAATTTAGTTGTTTACCTTTACTTTGAAATAAATTAAGCACGCAAAAATGAATAACATTGTGCTAAAAGATAGATAGAGATAACCTTTGCAAAAAGCTCTCTCTCTCTAGAGGAAGCCAATGGTGAAAGCAAAAGACATACATTTCAAACCACCTTCATTGCCATTGAACCAAAGTATCGAAGATTCTATTAGTCATACTTGTACAATTCAGCACTTGTTTGGTACTGTTTCCCTAAATAAAATCTTATAAGGAAAAAAATCAGAGATTCTGTGTTCTCTTTTGGATGAACCAAAGTATCAAAAGTGCATTTCGGTAGGCTAATATTGAATGATTCTTCTTTCTTTTTTATATCCAATAAAATGTCATAATGCTATCGTGGGGATGGTTACTTTTGATTTTGAGGCATTCTAGGATTTTGTGTGCTCCACATGAATTGATCTCACTGATTTAAAGTCATTGAATTCGTTTCTACTTTGGTAAGTCCAGATAAATTTCAGTAATAACACATTAAAACGGTATCAAGTATTTACAAAGTAGGGACTGGCTCAACCCCATTCATTGATCAAATTACCCCAATCATATGTAGATAATAAGTATATCTTTTCTTTGCATGAGAAAATATAGAAACACTAAATACCTCTAAATACATCTAGCGTCCCTCTCTTTATTCTGGAATAATCCCTTATTCCTCTCATTCGAAATTTGCCAAATCATTTGATACATCCAGTAACATCTTTTGAATATGACTAATAATTATGTGCTTTCTTTTCCTTCTTGTTAGAAATGTGTCATCCTGTTCATTTGTGGTTTCCTTTTCTAACCTTTTTGTTAACGTTTTCTGAGTATCTTTGTAACGTCAATATAAACTAACAAAGCAGTTTTTTTCGTTTTGTTCCGTCTGGTTTTTGGGGGGAGGGGATTGTTTCTGAACATAGATTGTGTCCTTATCTTTTGTAGTTATTGTCTGTTCCCATTTGGTTCTGCTATAGGTTCTTTGATTTTGACAAAACAGGGAGTAGCTGAAAAGTATCACCTGGGCAATTTCGTTTTTTAGGTTGCAAACCCTGATTTATATGATCAGATTTAGTAATTCTTCTATTACACTAGGTAAAGGTAAACCAGAAATAACTTAGGCGTTTGGGTCTCGAGTCAGGGGTGGCAGGGGAATTTGGAAATTAGTTGGTAGCTGATGTTATTGAAAATTAGCCAAAAGCAAAAAGAGAAGATTGAAAAAACTCATCAAAAAATATCTAGCTTTCGTTCTGAGGTTTGTAAAACTGTCTTTATGCCAACATAATGTGAGGCCAGGGCTTATACAAAGCCGGTTTTTTAAGCTAAATGGGCCTTCCACTCAAAGCTAAAAAAAGTAAAGAACCTAGCTGAGACTTTTGACTAATTGAAGGGCTATAATGTTTTAGATGTAGTTAAATAAGTTAGAGCAGCATAATTGGTGGATCCTGTCGTCAATGTTTGGCATGATCAGACTATACTTCCCTTTCATGAAAGAGTTAGAAGGGGTAAACATCAATCATACAAGTAGGAGACCTTGAAACTTCTTGGCTACTCTGTGTTGGCTACTTTGACAAGGAGCTCCGGAAGTATAACCGATGAATGGGAAGATCCCGAGACAGTCCCGAGGCCTCACTTGAATGAGAACACTGAGGTAGATTGCTTACATAACTCATTGCTATTTAAGATGTAAAGAAGCTGTTCTATTTTCTATAACAGTTGAAGCTTTATGTTGTTAAACGTGTGTATATAAAGAAAGCAATTGAACCCTAAGGATAAACTATTCTTTAGCCGAAATACTTGCCATTCAAGTATTACGTTCATAGAACTTCAGGATACACATCAGAAGATCGTAGATCTGGAGAGCACGAACGCTATTGAAGACTTGTGCAACAGCTTCAAAAGGTTAGTGTTACAATCTCGTATTTGATTATGTTTGTCTAGTTTACATGTGAGAATATGATCATGGGTGCTTGCTTCCGCTGCGTTTATATGCTTATTTTCTATTAATTGGCATCAAGAGCCGTCTTACATCTAACTAGATAATGTAATATTTCATGAAACAGAAACCCTAGAATTGGTGTTGTTTTTGAATGTATGTTTGTCATGTTAGAAACAATGATGTTTTATGAAAAACGAGATTGATTATGTTGTTTATGATTTCTGGAATCACGAATATTGTTAGAATCAGTATAAATAATATGTTACTTTATGAAACAAAAACCCTAGAATTGGTGTTGTTTTTGAATGCATGTTTGTCATGTTAGAAACAATGATGTTTTATGAAAAACGAAATTGATTATGTAGTTTATAAATTCTGGAATCACGGATATTGTTAGAATCAGTATAAATAATATGTGATATGATCGTATCTGATTTTATTTTGAAAACCTAAAACGACAAAACCGATTTTACCGAATGGTCATAGTTTTGGAGTTCTGAATTTTTTGACGAACTCCGATTGACTTGAAATTTGGTAGGTTCATCGAAAATAGTCCACTGAACAATACACACTGCTTTGCTGTGATCAAGGGCCTTTTTTGGCCATTCGGGGTCGTTTAGATGGGTTTTTGGGCATTTTTCTATTTTCAGAAAAAATTTTGTTAACGAAAAATTTTTATTTTAACAAATAATGGTGTTAGGGGTTCATTCTCTATGGTCTCCATTGTATGTAGCAGTAATATAATGAGTTTATGTGTTGACATAGGTATTCCTCCCCATCAGATAGATTCATTATGGTTAATTACTGTGCTGTAATCCCTAGTTAATTGATAACTTGTCTTGACTCTCCAACTGAGTTACACGTTGGTTCAATGGAACTAGGGATAATTTAATGTGATATCTACCTAATATAAATTATCAGTTTACTCTCCATCTGAGTTGGTTCTGGTTTTTATGGGGTAATATATTTGGCATGACTCATATATTTTGCATGAATAGTTAAGTTTCCCTATCGAATCTAACTGTTCGGTAAGCATGGTTTATGTGTGATGAGTGGTTTGAATTTTATTATTTTTTCAGCATATCTAATGATCTATTTGATGTTTATATCTCCCAGATTAATCATGTCTTTCTTCAACCCACTTACCGTTATTCTAAACCAAAACAAGTTAGAGGGTCCGAATTATGTTGACTGGAAACAAAACTTGGATATTGTCCTAACTGCTGAAGGTTACAAATTTGTGTTGATTGATGAGTGCCCAAAAAAACCCAGAGAGGATGCTTCGGAAGACCAGATTAAGGCCTATGATAAATGGGTTAAGGCTGATGAGATGGCGCGATGTTATACTCTTGCCTCAATGGCGAATGTTTTGCAACATCAGCATCAGTCAATGGGGTCTGCGTACGATATGCTTGAAAATCTCAAAGAGATGTTCGGAGAGCAAAATTGTGCGGCTAAGCAGACAGCCATGAAAGCCCTTTTGAACACTAAGATGGCTGAAGGATCTTCGGTTAGGAAGCATGTACTTGACATGATGAGTCTTCTGAATGAACTCGAGGTACTTGGAGCTGTGATTGATAAGGAATCTCAAGTTGAGATGGTTGCCTGACAGATTTCAGCAATTTCACTTGAACTACAATATGAACAAAATGGATTTGTCACTGGCGAAATTGTTGAATGAGCTGCAGGCGGCAGAGTCCATTATCAAGCAACAAGTCCCTGTTGTGGCAATGACTGTTGAGAAAGGTTCAGTTCCTAAGCCGAAAGGCGGACAGAAAAAGAAAAAGTGTGATGACTCACTTTATTTTCCGGAGCTATTTCATTATTTATATTGTGTGAAATTAAGTCGAGTTAAATGTACTCGAAGTAATTGAAAGGATATGAGACACATGGTCTCATTTAAGGAAGTTTAAGTCGTTAAAGTCAACTGCGAAATTGACTTTTGAGCTAGAAGGCTCGGATTTGAAATCCGACGACTCGACTAGCTTCGGGATAGAATATATGACTTAGACGAGTGACCGGAATATATATGATAGACCTCGAACAACGTGAGATTTGAATCGAGGAAGTTTGAATTTCCGGTTGATAGGTCGAATTTTGATCCGGAAGTCGGAATGAAATTCCGAAAGTTGCTGTAGGTTCCTTATGTGATTTTGGACTTGCGTGCAAATTTTCAGACCATTCGGACATCGTTTGGTCGGGTTCGGATCG